>JAULBY010025450.1:0-44521 GCA_032358315.1 Ophiocytium majus | reverse complement strand
GCCGCGCCCCAGCCGCCCGCCACCGCCACAAGGCCGCGGCCGCTGCGACGCTGCCCGCCAACCGCACCCGCGCCGCACTCGCCGCGCTCCGCTGCCGGCAGCGCGCCAGGCGCCGGCGATGTGCTGTTTGTGGCGGACACAACGCAGTGCCCGCAGGGGTGCGGGCAGGAGGTGCCGGCGCGCGGGGCGGCGCTGCGGCAGCACCTGACACTGGAGTGCGGCAGCCGGCTGGTGGCGTGCCTGGAGCTCGGGTGCGGGGCGCTCGTGCAGGCGCGGCTGCTGCCGCTGCACGGTGCGTGTGCCGTGTCTGCTGCCGCCTGGCGCTGTGTAGCTGACGTTTGGAGGCTGGGTCGAGCAGGCGTTGGCACCTGTGTCACGGTGCCTTCATGGTGGCTGGGCTGTGGCTGCGCCTGTGACAGGGGTCCGGCAGGTGCAGCTGTGGCAGCGTGCGTGCGCACTGTTGATGTCACCTGCACACACGTACGCAACAAGCAGCCACCAGCGCCTCAGTGCAGCACAGCGCCGCCCCTGACCTCTCTCTAAACGACGCAGCACATAACACACACAAACCACAGTGCCGCCGCTGCCAGCCCCCCCCTCACCCCCCTCTCCACCTACCCACCACCACCACCCCTGCAGCCGCCGCAGAGTGCGCCGCAGCAGCAGAACGCTGTGCCAAGGCCTCCCGTGCCGCCGCCGCCGCCGCGCCCGCCCCCTGCCCTCTTGGCTGCGGCGTCACACTTCCCCATCGGCGCGCGGAGCGAGAGCTGCACCTGCGCGATGAGTGCCCGCTGCGGCTGGTGCGGTGCAGCGGGGCCGGCTGTGGTGCGCAGGTGACTGCGGGGGCGCTGGCCGCGCACGTGGCCACCATGTGCCCCGCCACCGCCATGACCAGGAGGTGAGGGGATCCATACAGCAGGAGAGGGTCGGGGTGTGGGTTGATGGGGCAGGGGCCGAGGGATGGGGCACACGGAGCTGGGCGTGTGCTGACGCCGTGGGAACTGTGCCAGTATCCGGGCTGCCGCGTGGTGGAGAGCGGTGTGACGCTTGCCGCCGCCCATGCCTCTGTGAAGTGCATCACGGCGAGGTGGCTGCGGTGACTGCGTGTGTCAGGCATGCCACAGACTTGTTGCGGTAGGCAAGTTTGAGCCACCGCGGCCATGTGAGCCACGGCCGTGTGACATGTTGATAGTACCGCGCCCAACACGTGCCCGTCTCTTTGACCGAGCTGTGTTTTGTGCTGCCGCTGGTGCGTGCCCCAGGCTGCTGGCGGCGGCGGCGGCGCGGCCGCAGCGTGTGGAGTGCAGCGGGTGCCACTGCAGTGTGGAGGCGCACTTCCTGCGGCACCATGTCGAGGAGGAGTGTCCGCAGCGCCGCGTGCGCTGCCCCAACGCCCTCAACGGCTGCATGGCTGAGGTGCCGGCGTGTGAGCTGCAGCAGCATCTGCTGGAGGGCTGCAGGTGTGTACACTGGCTAGGTGGGGTGTGTGTGCCTGTATGTGTGGCTGCTGCTGCTGCTGGTGGTGCTGCACCGGGGCGCGCTCACTGAAGCGCGTTCTGGGTGCGTTGCCACGTGGATCAGTCCATACTTCAGTATACTACTTCGAAGTTGAAGTATATGGGCGGCAGTGTAGTGGAGTGACCACACAAAAGCGGCCGTGAATGCGTTGATCAAGATGGCGTGTCCGGTGAGTTGAGTGCGCAAACGCCTGGAGGCACGTGCAGGGAGGCAGTGCAGCAGGCAGCCTGGCTCTACGCAATCTGGGCCACTTCACCTGCTCCTGCAAACATTTCGTTGTAGCTTGTTAGCGTGTGTTGGCATGTTCACACAGGAATGGAACATTACACAGCCTGTCAAGATCAGCTGTGACGGCCAGGCCCATGCTCGTGGCATCCATTTCCGTAAATCTTGAGGTGAATAGCGCCGCATGTCCTGCTGGTCCTCTAGAGAATGACAGGCTTCTCACAACGTGTGTGCTGGCTGTGCAAGCATTGTCTTTTGGTGCATGTAAGGCAACCAGTATGCGCTGCAATCCTACCATGACCACACCTGTGTATGCTCACTGCCCTGCACAGGGCCCAGCAGGAGCGACGCGAGCAGGCGGACAGGAGCCTGCAACGCCTGCAGATTGTGCAGGTGACTCTGCGAAGCATCGCATCCTGCGGGGCTGAACTGGCACTTGTGTGCTTTCGCCGCTGCAGTGGCATGGAATAACGATGGCAGTCCCCAAGCAGCACCACGAGCAGCGCACGCCGCTGCTGTCTCGCGCAAGAAAATGGCCCTTTTGCGCGTTTGGCGCACACCGCCATGACATGCATGCCATGCGTGTACCAGCATTGACTGATTCTAAGCCATCGCTGCGCTGGTGTGTAAGTGGAGCGTCGGCACCACCACGCCCTCCTGTCACAACGCGTGTGCCACCCTCTCCCTCCATGCACCGCCCTCGCAGTGTCCTGCGTGCGGGTGGCACGTGCAGGTGCGGCGGCTGCGGCGCCACATGCTGCTGCGCTGCCCCAACCGCATGGTGCCCTGCAAGCACTGGGAGCTGGGGTGCCGTGCGCGCGTGCGTCTGCGCGACATGCGCCTGCACCTGGCTGTGGACGCCCGCAAGGAGAGGTGCGACCGCAGCGCCTGCAACCTACCCTCATGCCTTTGAAGCGCACCTTACCCAGGAGCCGCCATCCCATCATCATCCGCCATGCTTGAGGCTCCCTCCCCACAGGGCCGTGCCTGCAGTTGCGCTCGCTATTATGGTCCGCGGCTGCAGAGCGGCAGGGCGAATATTCCGCTTTACGGACACGGACACCGGACACGGACATACTTCTGAAGTAGGGCTTTCTTTAGGGAATTCATGTGGTTTGGGTTTTGGTTTTTGGTTTTTGTTGGTTGTCCGTGTCCGGTGTCCGTGTCCGCAACATGAATATCAGGGTGGCTGCATGCACCACCACGTGTATGTTCCCTCCCCTGTAGCCTCTGCGCCGCGGCTGACAGACTTTCTTGCGCACTCACACGGGTGGCGCGCAGGCCGTGCCTGCTGCTGGGCGGCGGGCAAGCGTACGTGCGCATGGGCGAGAGGGACGTGCGCCCCCCCTGGACCGCCGAGTACTGGGTGTACCGCCTGCCGGTGGCTGACGAGACGCGTGAGCAGGTGCGCGCGCCTAACTTGTGTTCAGCAAGAGCGTGCACGCAGGCAGTTGCTTGGCGCGTTTTACCCTCTTGCACGCTACACCTGCTTGTTTTACGTGTAGTAGTCCATTTCTATGCCGTCCCCAGAGTGGCGCCTGGTGGCGTGGGCTTGCCTACAGCACGTGCTGTGTATGCCAAAAAAACACTATACTTCATGTTCCTGCAGCTGTACCGGTACTGCTTAACTGTGTGTTTTAACTTTGTGAACTGGGCTGTGAGCATGGTCAGACTGCACTGCTCATTTGTGCTGGGCTCACTACGCCCTCCCCTGTCGCCGCTTGCTCTGTGTGTGTGTGTGACAGATCAGGGAGGTGCTGCAGGAGATGTGGCGCTTCCAGGAGGGGGCTCGCATGCAGGAGGCTGCACTGGCGCAGATTGCGGCACTGGAGGAGACGCTCAGACAGGTGGGCTGCAGGCTGTGCGGACACACGCACATGACACACTAAGGAGACCCTATGCGGCCGTGCCTGCAGAACTGAGGTTCATTGCTCAGACCAGCCATCATAAGTGCATACGCAATGTCAATCACAAGCTTTGTGCACAGGCAGCATTCTCATGTCATGTACAGAACCAAACGCGTTCAGCATGGAGCATCTGGTGTGTGGGGCAGCCATACATACTTCAATGTCTCAGGCGCATGTGTTTGTTGTTTATTTGTAAGTGCATTCAGTACCTGGGCTTGCTTCAGCAGGGACAATGCCCAGCACATTGCGGGTCAAAAGTACAGTTACAAGCTGAGCTGCCTCCGCACCAAGCTCCCGTCGATTTCACACTGGTCTGAGCTGGCCAGCTGGTTTTCACAGCCCACTTTTGCAGAACCAAAAACACTCACCGCCACCGTCTTCATCAATCTCCCGAGCACCGCACTCTGCTTGCCTACCCTATGTCCCGCGCCGCTGCTGCTTGGTGTGTGTGCAGCAAACGGACCTGAGCGCCCGTGCAGACATAACGGATGAGCTCATTAGAGTGGCAAGCCAGCGTGATGATGGTGTGCTCATCATGGCCGTGGCGTGCACCAGAGCGGAGCTGCTAGCCAAGGTACAGGAGGGCACCCGCCACATCAGCCGGACTGCATTGGCCATTCAATTCTTGGCAGTCTGGCCTCTGGCCGGCCAGCCCTCAACTGGCACTTATACATACTTCTGAAAACCTTCACAGTATGTGCTATGTAGTACTACTAGCAGTATGCCAGTACATGTACTTTGCACAAGTAGTATACGGCATAATGCTACTGATTGTCTGCAGAAGTATGGTTCATTGAGACGCAGCACATGTGCATGCTTGCACTACATCGGTCGTCCAGTCGTGATGTACAAACCGGTCTGATGGGGATCTCGTTTCAGCAAGTGTTCTACCTAAGTAGTGCTTCACACTCGGCGTGTTGCCGCACTAGCGGAGCTTAGCGGGGCTCCGAGGCCTGCAACCTTCCCTGTTTGGCCTGCACTTTCGGTCATGGCTGCCACTGTACAAGGCAGCGGGCACTTCGCCCTGCTTTTGCAGCAGCGCGAGCCACACCCGTGCCCAGCTGCGTGTGCAGCCTGCGGTGGCCCCCACCACTAGCATTCACACCCTTCCCTGCTCGCTGCCGCCGTGTCCCACTCTCTCCACGCAGTCTGCAATGCTTGGGTTGGCCGAGCTCCACGCCTCAGCGCCGCAGCCACATACCGCGCACGCCGCCCCCGCCGCCGCTGGCGACTCCTCCCGTGCCAGCCACGACGACAGCGACTCCCTAGGCTCGCAGTCCCCATGGCATGCGCTGGCGCTCTCCTACACCTGCGCCACATTCTGCAGTGCCGCCGTGGACCCTGATGCGCCCCCCCTGCTGGCCACTCCCGCACTAGCAAGTGGCCGAGGGGCCACCCCAGCACTTCCAGGTGCCGCGGGCACCGTGGCAGACGGTCCGGCGCCAGCAGCTGAGCAGGAAGCACTGCCAGCGGCGCCGCAGCAGCAGGCTGGCCCGCCGCAGGTGCACCCGTTGACGGGCGTGCAGGAGCCAGACGTGCTGTCGGCCGTGCCGCCTGTGGAGTACTGGCAGGAGTGGCTGGGGCTGGATGGACAGGGGGTGGCGCAGCGGTTTGAGGGGGCGGTGATGGGGGGGGAGCTGGCGGCGATGCGTGCGCGGTTGGCGCCGGCGATGGGGGGGGCGCGCACCGGCAGCAGGAGTGGCACAGGCTCCAGAGGTGCGTGGCGGCTGTTGGGATCGCGTGTGTTGGTCCTGGGAGCGGCCACATGGAGTGTGTGGCTGGCGTACGCGCCCTGTGTGGCGCTTGCAAGCCCTGCATGCAGAAGTGCCTGTGACAAGGCTGACCTGCCTGACATGTGCTGCTGCACTTTGGGCTCAAATTAACAGTGGGGCGGCAAAAAGTAACTGTACACACACAGCGCAGCGGCAAATGTACTGACAGCCGGTTGCCTGCGCAGTGTGGATGTCGATCGTGCATGGCCGGCCCAGGCAGGCGGGCACTGCCAGTGTGCACAGCCCTGTCGGCACTCGCAGAGCTTTGATGCGCACTGGAAATCGTTTTGAAGACACACACCCCTGGTTTTCCCACCTGGCCCCACTGCTTTTTGCGCCGTGCCATCGCAGGCAAAAAGGCGGACCGCAAGAGGCAGCGTCAGCAGGCAAGTGCTTTCACGCCTGCAACGGTCCAGCCGGTGCACATACCCGGCCTCTGCGTGGAGCGATCACTGGAGGACCCGCACTCACTGACTGGTGCACCCGTGTGTGCTGGTGTTGTGTGACTTGCCGTCTGTGCAGGAGCGCATTAGGTCGGCCAGGATGGAGGCGAGCCTGGGACAACGGATAGAGCAGGTGCGCGCCGTTGTGCCACTACACAGGGGCCCTTAGACTACTGCAGCACTGGGCACTTATGCGCCTCTGTGGCGGTCCAGATGGCGCTGGCAGTTTTTACTTTAAGTACTTCTTGAAGTATGTACTTGAGTCGAAGTTCAGTGTACTACAGTAGTACTTCAAATATCGATATCGAAGTACATACCAGTACTAATTAACACATTGACGTGGAGGTCAACTACTTGAAGTGCTTCGGCAGTACTACTGTAGTACCACTATGGGCACGCGCACACCATCTGCAAAGGGCTTCCGCACTTTATCCGGAGTCTGATGAAAGTGCCAGTACTTTATGCAGCATCTACCTTCTTTTTTTATACACGCACTGTACATGGGTGAGCCCATTGTGTGCATTCATGACAAGCACACCTGGTTGCTGCCCCATGGCTGACACGGCCGCATTGGTATGATGCAAGCTATACCACTTCCCTGCCTTGCGCACTGCCAGGCAACACGCAGTTGCGTTTGCTTACACAAACCGGTAACTATGGCCGCACAATGGGCTGAAATGACATAACTGGCAAGCACAATCTCTGCAGGACAATGAGTATTCACACTACAGTAGCAGTGGCAAAGTTAGTTGCTGGATATCAATGATGACATGCCTAGGGCCCGAACACTCAAACACCATGCCACCAGTGCAACGACCAGGCAGCCCCCGTCGTACCGGCGCTTGTGTGCAGCAGCAGTGTGGCGGAAGCACCTCTACACCGCCACTTGCCCACCGCACACGCACGCGTCAGCGCCTCACGCGCACACCCGCTGCCTGCCGCTGCGCACTCTGGCGTGCAGACAACCACTTTCACCTTCTGCCAGGGAGTGCTTGCGGGCTCAGCAGAGGTACAACTGGGGCTTCACATGGGGGATGGGGGGTGCACGGGCATTCTCATGGTGGGGCAGCGGGAGCTGGTGTTCAACCACACCTGTCCACGTGGGCGCTGGGTGCACCTGGCGCTGACGGCAACGGAGACATGGCTGGAACTCTTCCAGGATGGCACGTAAGCAGACCCTGAGGGCTATTTGGCTGTGTGTCGACGGCTGCTGCCGTGGTGCGGGATGGTTGTGATGTGCGCAGCAGGATTGACTATCACAGCTGGTCACCCATGCGAGTGGTGGCATTGTGGGTGTGTCTTAGTGTGACAGAGGTGGCCAGGATCGCTGTCACCTGGTGCAAGACCACAGCCAGCACATACTGCCCACCTCTACCATGTCTTTAAAGAGCGCACACAGGTTGTGTGTCAACAGGAGGCCATCTGCTGGCACTATAAACAGCCGGCAGCAGTGGCTGCTCCAGGGGAATGACTGGTACTGATGCCAAGGCGTCATGTGTGCCTGATTGCTGCATGTTGTTGACGCGTGGTTTCAACATAATGCAGGTCCATGGGGCGCCTGCCATTGAAGGCGGACACCGCGCCATCCCTGCCCCTGGGCCACTTTGGTGGCACACGTGGCGCTGTCCCATGCCTGGTGCAGGAAATCAGGTGCGCAGTGCGCCACATGCACCCTGTTCAAAATGTATGCTGTGCGAGTGTGGCGCGCAATACCAATGTCATACCTGCAGTGCCTTGCCACCATACTTCATGCGTGTGCCGCTTCATGGTGGCAGTATGTCGACATTGTTTTTTAGCTTTGTTTGCTCGTCGCGCGCCAGTTGCATTGAACTGACGCCACAATATCTCCCGGGCCCCGCACGGCTGCCATGCATTTGGTGCAGGTACTGGGGAGTGCAGAAGGGCCAGAAGGAACTCGAGCACGCCATGCACCAGGTCAGCTCCGCCCTATCCTCCCCTACCCTTATGCAGTGCTGTCACTACGTCAGGGCAGACCTGTACATTCTATTTAAGCCCAGGGGCAACTGCCCCTGCACAATCCTTGCATGTGGCGCATGCATGTGCACATGCATGCGCCAGCCTGGTTGTTCATTTCCTTTGCCGTATAGCCTCGCTGCAGCTACCGTGCACTGCCTCACAACTCTTGCACAGCCAGGTGCCGCCGCAGCTTTCAAAACATCCTGTGGCGACAGCCACGCACTGTGCCTCTCATGCCCACCACCCTGTCCATGCACTCCGCTGCCACCTACGCAACTCCCTGCACTGTGGCGCAGCTACTGCCTGACAACGCCGCGCACGACGGTCTGCTCGGCTACTGGACCCTGGAAGAGGGCAAGGACACATACATGCTTGACGCCACGGGCCGGCGCCAGAGGGCCGTCATGTGTGGCTCCGTGTCCTGGGTTGAGTCGCAGGCGGACGGGGTGCGTGCCGTGCAGCCCCGCACCAGGAAGCCTAGTATGTGCTGATTGATTGCCTCTGCCACTAGAGATGTCGCGGATTCTGTTAGCCATGGCGCACCTGCCAGGGCAGCACGTGCGCACGTGCGGCGTCGCTTGCATGCAGCTGCGTGGCGGGCGGACGAGGCGGGCGGCGCTATGGTGCTGCTTTTGCGGCCCCTCCCTATGCGATCAACAGCGCCAGGCATCCACCGTGTGCGCAGCCACATACTCACCGTGCACTCATTCTGCTGTGTGCTGTGTGGTGCCTGCTGCGACTGCACCCACACAGCGGGGAGATGCGCCAACGCCGTCTTGGCACGAGAGGCATGTGTGCCAGGTGGAGCTGAGGCGCATGCGGCTCGCGCTCAGGGGGCGCGCGCACCTGCTCATCTCCCCGTGCCCCAAGCAGTGTGGGGAGGAGGTGCGCTGCTGTGGCTGCTGGCGCGCCCTGCTACTCCATTGTGTACTGGTCATGCGCAGAGGCACACCAAACACGGTGTGTCGCACTGGTATGGCGCTGAAAAAAGCGCCAAAACTGCTCCTCGCTTGCTGAGCATGGGCTGGGCGGTGTTGCGGCATGAGCGCCAATTCCAAATGCCCTATGTGCGGCCGCAGTGCAAGTATGTGCGCATCATGCTGCTTGGCTGAAGGTGCCCATGCACACCCGGCCCGCAGTCAGTGACAGCTCTGTGCAGCTCCTTTGTGCTTGAGCACGGATTGCTGAGACAGGTGACTGCTGTCATGTTGTGATGCGCGCAGGTGGCAGCCAAGGACCTGCGTCTGCACCTGTCCTACCTCTGCCCACAGCGCCTGGTGCCCTGCACACAGCCCGGCTGCAAGGCCAAGGTGCCGCTGGCACGCCTCGACCACGTAAGCACCGCCTCCTGCACTCGCACTATGCGCCCTTCAAGCCAGCATCTGCGCCCCTCAAGCCAGCACCCACCGCTCACATGCTGTGGATGCAGCCACCTGCATAGGCCCAGGTGGCACGTTGCATGTACAATGGGGGTGCCATGCCGACATGCATATGCCAGTTTTTGGTCACGCCTGGTTTCACGTTTTGAGCACAGCCATGCATGTGCGCCTTGTTGTGTGGCGCTTGCGGTCGTGGTGTGTCTCTGCGTGCGCGCCCGAGCAGCACATCCAAGAGGGATGCCAGCCGCACAGGGCCATGAAGGAGCTTGCCGTGAAGGGGGACGAGCAGCGCGACATTGTGGCCTGCCACCAGTGCGGCCAGGAGTACCAGCGCAAGCACCACATGTACCACCAGGTGACCACCATGCCTGGTCTCATGCAGGGAGTCCGAAACCATGCACCTTTGATAACTCCGCTTGGGGCCCAGAAAACCCTGTCTGTGCACATGGCATGCGCGTGACTGGCAACTACTACTGAAGTACATGACAACAAGCATGCTGTGTACATGAGCAGCACGGGCATTGGCAACTACATGATCAACAAGCATGCTGTGTACATTGGGCAGCATTGCGGACGAGTGTATGCAGCCGTGTGGTGTATGGTGTGGAGCATTGACACGCCACAGGCCGACTCTGCGTGCGGTCACAGGCAGCACAACCTTGCATGCGCCACTCTAAAACCGCACCTCATACTACGGGTGCACACCCAGTCGCCAGCGTTAACACGCGCTGCCTGCCCCTGTGCCGCCTCCGTGTGTGTGCGCGTGTGCAGCGCCGCGAGTGTGCCTGGCGGCTGGTATCGTGCCCCCTATGCCAGATGCTGCTCCCACACAACCGCAGCGAGCGCCACGCCCGCCGCTTCTGCCAGTCGCCGGTGGCCGTGTTCCGGCGGCTGCAGGCCGTCAAGGGGCGTGAGCGCTTCCGCTACCAACGCCCCTGGGCTTTTGGCGGCCCGGCCGCAGATGGCTCACTGTCACCGGTGTCTGCGGCAGCGTCGCGCCCGCCGCCGCCGCCGATGGTTGTAGAGGAGGCGGATGATTTGGAGGACGGTGATGATGGGGTGGGGAGTGAGGAGGGGGGGCAGCCCGAGGCTGTGGTTGCTGATGATGGCAGTGGCAGCGAGGAGTGATGTGGGCTGGTTGTGATAGCATGGTGTATACGTAAGTGTGCTTGAGTGCTGCGGACACCTTTTCAACCATGTGCATGTACGCAGCATGTCTGATCATGCTTTCTCCGGCCACACGCACACCATGTGCAAAGGGCTCTCCGTGCCCTAAGCGGAGTTCAATTTATTTATAAATAGAAGTACTTGAAGAGTACATACATACATTTCGCTACCTGTCTGATTTCCTGGTCACACGCACCGTGTGCAAAGGGCTTTCCGCGCCCTAAGCGGAGTTTAATAAGAGTACATACTACGTAGTACTTGGCGCTACCATGCCCGACTTCAAGTTGTCAGGAACGAGGGTGCGTGTGCGCCTGTGCTGCTGCTTGCATGCCGCCAGTATGGATGTGTGTACAATAGCAGAGATGTGATACATGGTGAATACCGGTGAGGCATTGACTTCCGATCCTTGACATGACGAATGCGGTGCGCACTCCGTGTCTGCTCTGTGCAGTACCTTGGTACAGTTGGATTGCCTCCGAGTAAAATTCAAGTTCAATTACCTGGGTACCAATTTCAGGTTGACTCTGACGGACCGCGTGTCACTGCCGCACAGCGGGAGCAGTGCATGCACACTGCAGGCGCGCTGCATGTACAGGAAGCAGTGGCAGCCACCGCCGCAGTGCATGGAATAGCACCAGGCATCAGCCACGGCTGCAGTGCTGGCTGCAGTTTGGCAGGCGGCACAGGCGCTGATAAGTCACACACCCAGAGACACCCTGCTCAGGGCAGCTCTGCCAATCTGCCAATGGTTGCATGACAGCAAAAGGGGGTGCATGTACTACAGTATACATGCGCATGTGGGCGTGTCAGAGCGGCAAGCTTTCATGCGACGTGGCACGCTGCGCTTGGTATGCTGTTGGCAGGCACGCGCTTAATGGAGGCGAAGCGCGTGCACACGGTGTTGCAACAGGGATGCTGCAGCTTGCTGTTGCCGCACGCTGTCACTGCCTGCTTGCGCTGCTCGGGTTTGTCTACCGCTTTAAAAACAGTGCTTTTGCTACTCCCCTCCCTGCTGCTACTGACGCTTGTGTGGCACTGCGCATGCGGCACACATGCAACATCCTGCTGTTCGCACTTCGGAATGGTTATGTCTTGCACTTGTCTGTGACAGCATTTGTGTTGTGTAAAGCGAATGTATGCCAGGCATGCACCAAAGCGACTGTATTCCAGGCACGCACCAAGCGCAGTGCTGGCGCCAGGTTGGCACTGCTGGTACGTTTAGTGAGCACTGTGCGGCACATGCTGAGGGTCCTGTACATGTGCACATAGCGACAATGCCGCGCATCACCAGACATGCAGCGCATGACACACACACTCCAGCTGTTGGGGAAATTTGTGCCAGGCAGGCTGCGCCAGCCCTGCTCTGCATGCTGAGCAGAGCAGTCGGCGCGCCTCCGCTAAAGGCATCCATTATGGTGGGCGATAGCTGCTGTCACCATACGGGCAAGCTTGCAGCATAACCACCGCCCCACTCTCAGGCAGTCATGTCACACCGCCAGCAAGCGCCCTACCACAGGCTGAAATTTGGTGTGTCTGTCACACGCTCTGCAAAATCTAGTGACATCAGCACCTGCTACTTGCTCAGCGCTGGGACAGGCGCAGGCTGCACTGAGATGCTGCTGAGCACATGCATGTGGCCGCGGCACGCGGCGAGGCAGCTCTTACC
Source organism: Ophiocytium majus (assembly GCA_032358315.1). Classification (NCBI taxonomy): domain Eukaryota; class Xanthophyceae; order Mischococcales; family Ophiocytiaceae; genus Ophiocytium; species Ophiocytium majus. Next base: position 32,467 of record JAULBY010025450.1, on the reverse strand, counting down.
TGCATGCGGTCTTTGGGGGCAAAGCCACCCACAACCGGATGCCACTCCCTTCCCTGCGTCGCTGCTGCTGAGCAGGGCCGCGTTGCGAGAGAGTCCCTTGGGTGGGCGGGTGGGAGTGTACCAACTCAACGTCAAAAAAAGGGCATGCGCTTATGCGTGCATGCCCACATCGAAGGCGAGCAACCACAGGTGTGTGGCCATGGAGAGGTGACATGGAGCCCTTGCGCCAGCCGGCGACATGCTGCGCTGCTGCAGGTGGTCCCCAAGCGGAGCTGCACACACAAGCGGCACCCTGCAGGCGGTCGCTCTATCGACACAGCCTTTGCTCATGCCGCTCAGCACGGCGGCAACGATTTTGAGTCCAGACATGCATCACAGGCGTGGAATGGCACCCCCGCGACCGTTCGCCTGTTGCTGAACTGTGCCTACACAGCTCGCATAGGCCACACCTTGGAGGGGCAGCGCACCACACAGATGTGCTGAACCGTCACACAAGCGCCGTCCATCACCACACATAATGTTGCGATGCATTATATGTGCACCGGTGCTGGTAGAGAGAAGCAGGGCAGGCAAGCACTCGACAACCAGATGCTGCACATACCTTAGGTGGAGGCTGTGACGCGCTGAACAGTCATGATTTCAAGAAGTTGAAGTGCGAACCTGAAGCAGTGTGCTCTCCGCTGGTCATCGGAGCGCATGCTCCGGTCAGTGAGTCCTGGTAGGCACTTTCGTCTGCAGTCCACAGCCGGCCCACACAACAAACAGCACAATGCAGCAGCAGACAAGCAAGGAGCGGACAACGCAAAGGCAGCGAACCGAACCCTAAGACGACAAATTTCAGGTACCAGTGATGGCGAAGAACAATCAGTGTGTCCGCTACATACTGTAGGGTGTGCTGCGCAATTCCATGCTTGGTGGCACTTGTTGAGTAAAGGTACGTTCGCAGCACTGCGGAGTGCCCATGCCGCCACCGATCCCCCCCCACCTCGCGTTGCCATAGGTACTGCGTCCACCGCAAGTCGCCATAGATGTTGCCTCAATTGCAAGTCGCCATAAGTGCTGCGTCTCCGCATGTGCTGCGTCCACTGCAAGTCGCCATTTGTCCTGCACCCACTACAAGTCACCGCATGTGCTGTGTCCACTGTAAGTCGCATAGGTGCCGCTAAGTCCACTGCAAGTTTCCATACGCGCTGTGTCCGCTGGAAGTCGCCATGGCCGCCTGTGCGCCGACCACCGCCACCATCGCCGGGCGCGCACCCTGCGCCACTACCATCCTCCACCTTGTCATAGTAACGTCGGCACATACCGTTCAGGCGTGAAAGCTGGGCACGTCCACTGCCCCACCTGATGCTGCCCGAACCACGCTGTCGCTGCTGTTGCCACTGCCGTATGCGCGCCTCTCGCCTACACCCCAGGCACATGCCACAAATGGTCGAAGGGGTCTCAAATATCCGCCAGCCGCGCAAAGTTTCAGGTTGATGCGCTGCGCATGGAGCTTCGCACCACCAAACACAAAGCAGCCGAGGACGTCATGCGTGCCGCCAACAGAGGACACCTCCGCGCTGGTGGAACACGCGAGGGAACATGTTCTGCCTGGACTTCCATAGACAGAAGGTGGAGATCGCCAAGGTGTGTGTGCACATGTGCGGCGGCTGACACCCTGCAGCAGTGGCTTGCTCTTCTCGCACACCACGCATGCTCGGCTTTTGCGTGCAGCAGCAGGCAGCCTTTGAGGCGTTTGAACCAAAAATACTGAGTCTGAGCAGCGCGCTCCTCAAAGCCTTTGAGCCTTTGAGGCTCTCAAAGCCTTTGAGGCTTGGTTTGAACCAAAAATACTGAGTCTGAGCAGCGCGCGCCTCAAAGGCTGCCTGCTGTACACGCAACAAAAAACCGAGCAGGCGTGGTGTGCGACAAGAGCAAGCCGCTGCTGCAGGGTGACAGCCGCCGCACATGTACACAAACACACACCTCAGGCTTGGCGATCTCCAAATTCTGTGCATGGCAGTCCAGGCAGAACATGTTCGCTCGATAGGTGCGCCAGGGGCGCAGGTGTCCTCTGTTGACAGCGCGCATGTACCCCAGGTAGGCGTTAGACGCCCACCTGCCGTCCCGCTTTATTATGTCCGCCAGCACGCCCTGCGCCGCCATGCGCGTCGCGGTGCCGATCCGTCCCGATTGCAGCTTGTATCGCTCCGGCTGGTCGCATGCCAGCCGCTCCAGCATGAGCTTCAGCGCCTTCAGCGCCTGCGAGCGCGATACGTACTTGACGGCACGCCCGCCTCCCGCGCAGTACGCCGCCACCGGCGCGACCGCCACCGGTCGCTCCACCGGCGCGTCCGCCGGCATGTCCCTGAACGGCGTAAGCAGCTCCTGCAGCACCTCGCCCGCTGCTCCCTCGCGCCGGACGACGCGCCCACACCGTGCCTGGTCCGCTTTGGCCCCCTCAAAGCAGACGTTCTCGTACGCCCCGCTCGCGCTCGCCCGCCACTCGTCCGGCGTCACTATTATCCCACCCATCCCAAACGCGAGGTCGCTCCTGCACAGGACATAGTCCCCGCGGTCGCCGTTAATTTTTTTGCAGAAGATCTCGGACGACCTTGCCACCGCTATGTAGCACAGCGCCAGGCCGTACCACGCGACCATCCCCCCCCGCACCGCTGACCAATCGAGTTTCTCCCGTCTGGACAGCAGCTGCTCCCACGTGACCGGCAGCCGGTTGTCGCCCTTGTTGAGCCCCGCCGCTCCTTGCCGCCGCTCCACCCCCTTCAGCGCCGCCAAAACTCGCCAGCCTGCCATGGCCAGCAGCACCGGCTGCTGCCCCGGCTGCAGCCGGTGCTTGTGGAAGTAGGCCACCACGCTCAGGTGTGCCGCAGTGGTGCTGGCCATGTTTCCCAGCGTCTGGTAGCTGTACGCCACAAACCGCACCGGTGCCTCCTGCTGCCCCTCGTCACTCGCCGCGGTTGAGATGAAGGTGGGCTGCCCTAGCTCCGTGCAGCCGCGCTCCCAGGCGCGCCAGCTGCTGCGATACGTTTCCAGTGTTCCTGCTCCCACGCAGTCGTTGGCGAGCTCTCGCCCACGAGCACTGAAACGATCTGCTCCCCCGCCGCTCCCAGCTCCTGCTGCCGCCAGCGGCTGCCCACCGCTGGGAAGTGCTGTTGCAGCTGCGGTTGCACGTCGTCCTCTTGCCATCGCGTGATGCCGTCGACAGCGGTGTTGAGGGTGCTCCGCCTGAAATCCACAACCGCTGCTCCACTCGATCACTCCCAGCAGGCGCAGCAGCGCCCGCTCCCGCTCGTCCGCCGCCTTGCCCGAGTGCTCCACCCAGGAGACCGCGGACGTGTTGTCCCCTCGTAGCAGCGCCACGTCCCCCGCCGCTGTTGTGGGCCGCAGGCCCCGCTCCACCACCACTACGTAAGCTGTGAGCACCATGCCCGCCAGCTCAAGGTGGTTGATGTGCAGCTGTCCCTGCTGCTTTTTCCCTGCCTTTACGAGGCGCTCCTGCTGCTCAGCTGAACGGGTGTGCCGCACCACACTCCCGCGTGTGCACAGTAGCCGCCCACCGCCTCATGCGAGGCGTCCGAGAACATCTGTACATCGGCCTCCCGCCGCACTAGCGCCGCGATGGGGCGCTGCGGCGCTCCCTGCTGCATCGCCCATCGCCACTATCCGAGCTAGTGCTGCAGCTCCTCCTGCACCGTGATGCGTCTGCGCCTCTTCGCGCTCCTGGTGCACTGCCCCCTCAGCAGCGACCACATCCGCCGCATAAAGTAAGCGCCAGGCGAAACGACGCCCGTGCTCCACTGCAGCTTTTCCGCCAGCTGCTGCGCCTGCTACATTGTCGCCTTGCGCCGCTCTGGCCCCCATTCGCCCAGCAGCTCTACCAGCTGCCTGTGCTTCTCCGCCGTCATGGGCACGGTCACCTGGACCGTGTCCACAACAACCCCCAGAACCTGCTGCTCTGTGTCCCAGTTTGTTTATTTCCCCACCGACAAAGCCGGTGCCCCTCCCGAGGGAAACCCAGGAGCACAAAATGAGCTTGCGCTGCCAAAGCGCTGATGCGGCGCACCTGCCACACTGCCCTGGACCCCCACAGCCCATAAGCGATGATCAGGTCGTCCGAAAACATCCCGGCATGCGGCTGCCCCGGGGCCGCCGCACTGCCCACTGACGGCCTCCCTGGCCCGCGGATCCCGCGCCTGCAGCGGTCGTGCGCACTTTGCACTCTGTACGGGTGTGGGCTTTACAAGGCTGACCTTCACTACGGTTTGCCAAGCCTCCACCCCTGGTGTGGGCCCCGCATCACGCGCATCCTGCTGCACTGAGCATGCGATCGCCTGTCCCACCACATCCCTGAACCCAGGGGAGTTGCGCCACCCAAACATTAGGCGCGTATCCACCATCACCCAGTCCCGCCACCGGTAGCCTAGCAAGATGCCGCACAGCGCCACCAGCACGTGCCGGAACGCTGCCTTGACATCCACCTTTGCAGTGGCTACATCTGCCTTTGGCCAGCACTGTACAAATGCCCATATGAACGCAAGCAGGGCCGAAAAGACCTGCCCACACTTCACCACGGGAGCGCTATCAAACTCAGTGGTGTCGTTGACACTGGGCTCACCTGGGGCGTGCGCCACCCAGTCATTGACAATGCGCACCTTCCCCTCCGCCTCATCCTTGCCGAACACCAGGCCAATGTGCATGCGGTCCCCAAGCAACAGCATCACAGCAGCATTGGCAGAGGCATCACACGTCCAGGCGCAGGTCCTCAAAGACCTTGGCATCAAAAGCCAGTGTGTGATGCGGTGGCGTTGGGTAAACCCTTTCCCTCTCCGCCTGCACATCTGCTTTGCCAGCTACGGCAATGGGCACCCCGTGGTCTACCACCTTCAGCAGCTCACCGAGCGCTTGGTAGCCTTTGCCCCTGCCAATGTAGCGCGCAATACGTGGTGACTGCATGCCTGCTTTCCCCGCGCCTGTGAGCTCTGCAAGCCTAGGCGTTGCACATCCCCCCCAACTGCAGCAGCAGCTGTCCCGCGTCCGCGGCCATTTCTGAAACCGCTGCCTCCGTTTGTGCAGCCAGCTCCGCCAACGCTTGGCGCCTGCCCTGCCAGCGGGCCGCCGCCTCCTGGCTTGCCGCCATGCCGCGCGCTGCTCTCACCAGCGCTGCGCCCATGCTTCCCCACACCCTAGTGCTGGTACGCAGTATGGAACCCATCCCACGTGCACAGAGCACAGGGCCCATTGAACGTACCCCCATGCGTCCTGCACCCTAGTATTTAGTACGCGGTACGAATGGAACCCATCCCAGGTGTTACGGTACTTCCGAACTACGAAGCACAGGGCCCATCGAATGTACTCAGCGCATCCCGCACCCTAGGGCGCACCCCCCGCCAGCTCGCATGTGCGCTCACATGTCTGGCGCCCTGCCAGCCCCCGATGTGTACGCACACTCCCTGCTGCAACCTTGGCAGCAGCCGTCGCACACCCAACACGAATGACGAGAGGTCCCCCCTTCATCCCCACTCTCAGCTCACTGGGTGCCTTTCCTACCGGCCTGTCAGCCTACGGCACACCAGCGCCACCTCGCTGACATCTCACTGCCGCTATTACAGCACCCATTTCTGCACAGTAAGAGACATGACAGGAGGTCTCTGCCCTCCCCGTCACTTCACCGCTCTGGTGCACTCCCAAATACCTTGTTGCAACTCACCGGCTGCATTCCCATAATACCATGACCCCACGGCACTTTTTGGCATTTGTTATGCAGTACAAGTGAACCCAGTCCATGTGCACAACGCACAGGGTCCATCGTACGCACCCAGCGCGTCCCGAAACGCAGTGCGAATGGAACTCATCCCATGTGCACGAAGCACAGGGCCCAGCTCACGTACCCAGAGCGTCCCGTACCCTATGGCACCCCCAGCGCCATCTCGCCTGTGTGCTCACATGTCTGGCACCCCGCCAGCCCCCACGTGTACGCACACTCCCTGCTGCAACCCCTGGCAGCGCCCTTCGCACAACCGCACATGAACAATGACAGGTGCCTAGCCCCCTCCCTCACTTCATCGGGTGCATTTCCCAACGGCCTTGCACGCGTACGGCACACCCAGCGCCATCTCACTGACATCTAACTGCCCCTATGGCAGCGCCCTTTGCTGCGCAGTCAGAGAAATGTCAGGAGGTTTCTGCATCCCCCGTCACCGCCCTGGTGCAATCCCAAAACTCTGCACGCCTATGGCACACGCAGCGCCACCTCGCTCACATCGCCCTGCCGTCACTTCATTACCCTTTTTGCACCCAGAGAAACGACAGGAGGGTCCGAACACCCCCCCGCACTCCACAAGCCCTGGTGCACTCCCAAAATAGTGCAATCAGTCTATGGCGCACCCAGCGTCACCTCGCCACTCATTTACTTTGTTGTGGCTGCCGCCGTGGCAGCCCCCCCCCCGTTTCTGCACCGCCACTGGAGGGCAGGACTCTACCGCAGGAGCGCTACGGGCCTCCGCTCTTGCTTCCGACGCCGTGGGCCTGTCAGCCCCTCCCAGGGGGGGCGCGCTGGCGCTTGCCGCTGTTGTGCTGCTCCTGCTGCTGCATATCGAAGAACACCACGGTGCTGCGACCTGTGCCTTGCCTGCTCGATCTTCTTGAGGTGTTGCCAGTGCTGGCTAAGCAGCTCTGGCTGCCGCCTTCTCCGTGCACGCAGCCCCTCCTCCCTGTGCCCGCGCTTGCTGCCTTCGCTGTGCGTGCTCCAAGTCGCCAAGCACGTTCGAACGGGCTGCTGGTAACTGGCGAACGCTTCCAGCACCAGCATTGCCCCAGCGCCGCCTCTCCCCCGCACCACTTGGTCCCAGTGCTATAAGCACTCTGTAGGCGGGTAGCTCCCCCTCAGCATAGCCGCCCTGGCATGCCGCTGTCGCTGGCCCAGCCTGAGTGTGCTAGCAGCAGCTCCCTCACTCCCGCAGAAAGTGAGCCGTTGCCCGCTACTGCCCCCTACGTGCTCACAAAAACTGCTGAACAAATGCGAAACGCCCTTTTGTACACCTCCTTTCTTGGGGCACAATTCGTAAACAGCTAACAGTGACTGTCCGTTGCATACTGTAGGTTGTGCTGCGCACTTCCATGTGCAGTGGCACTCATTGAGTAAAGGCACGTTCGCACCACTGCAGAGTGCCAACGCCGCCACCGGTCCCCCCCACATCGCATTGCCATAGGTACTACATCCACTGCAAGCTGCCATAAGTGCTGCGTTCACTGCAAGTCACAGCATGTGCTGCGTCCACTGCAAGTCGCCATATGTCCTGCATTTACTGCAAGTCGCCGCATGTGCTGCGTCCACTGCAACTCGCGTAGGTGCCGCTAAGTCCACTGCAAGTTGCCATACGCGCTGCGTCCGCTGCAAGTCGCCACGGCCGCCTGTGCGCCGACCGCCACCGCCATCGCCGCGCACACGCTGCGCCAATACCACCCTCCATCTTGTCATGTATACTTCAAAGTATACTATAGTAGTCTCAGCACATACTGCTCAGGCGTGGCAGCTGGGCACGTCCACTGCCTCGCCTGCTACTGCCCAAACCACGCTATCACTGCTGTCCCCACTGTCGTATGCGCGCCTCTCGCCTACACCCCAGGCACATACCGCAAAGGGTCGAATGCGGTCTCAAATATCCGCCGGCCGCCGCAAAGTTTCAGGTCGACGCGCCGCGCATGGAGCTTCGCGCCAACAAACACACAGCAGCCGAGGACGTCATGCTCGCCGTGAACGGAGGACACCTCCGCTCTGGTGGAACAAGCGAGGGAACATGTTCTGCCTGGACTTCCATGGACAGAAGGTGGAGATCGCCAAGGTGTGTGTGTAAATGTGCGGTGGCTGACACCCTGCAGCAGTGGCTTGCTCTTCTCGCACACCACACATGCTCGGCTTTTGCGTGCAGCAGCATGCAGCCTTTGAGGCGTTTGCACATGTACACACACACCTCAGGCTAGGCGATCTCCACCTTCTGTGCATGGCAGTCCAGGCAGAACATGTTCGCTCGATAGTCGCACCAGGGGCGCAGGTGTCCTCTGTTGACGGCGCGCATGATGCCGTCGGCTGCTTCGTGCTTGGCGGCGCGAAGCTCCATGTGCAGCGCCTCGACCTGGGCGTCAGCCTCGCTGCTGGGGTCGCTCGCGCTTGCCGCCATCGCTGCTTCCAGCTGGTGCTGCAAATCCAGGACGGGCGCCTGCGCCACCGCCAACATCTGTCGATCTGGTTGCACCTGTGGGCACTTTGTTTTGCTTACGCCAGACTTCCGGTTTCAGCGCTGGAACACGATGCCCAGCGACCCATCCACCTTGCGCCCTAGCATGGCCTGCTTTGCTTGCAGGCGCACCACGTCTACCACCCTCCGCTGTGTGGTCGCCATGACTTGCAGTACATTTTGTGCTGGCATAAAAATGCCACCTCTCTCTCGGCGCCAATGCCTGAGGTTCCCAAGGGCACCATGATGCGGCAACAGTCTCCTCCGAGCATTCCGAGCAGGCAGGCCTCCGGCTGCCGTGTGCTCCCCCTCATGCTCGTACTACTTCTAGTACTAAATGAAGCCGGCAGCGCTTTCTCCATCATGTGCACGCGCACCGCCCTCTCCGCATCGGTGCTCACTCGCCTGATATTTGCCGTGCGCTTGTCCAAAAATCCTTAGACACGGGGACTACAATCGTGTACAGCTCAGTGAGGGTGTACATCGCCTCCGTCACACACTGGGGCCAACCTCCAGCTGCATGTCCAGCCTAGCCAGCACCTGCCGCTGCACCTGTCATCCAGCTGTGCATCCATACTGAGAACATACGGCAATGCCCACTGCGCAATGCCGTACTGTATGCGCCACACATTTTCCCGTGCAAGAAAACCAGATGCTGTACTTCTCGCGGTCGGCGAACGCCACCCCACCGCCCACTCCCTTCACCCCTAGTTCGTCAACACACATGAGTGCAACCCAAGCACCTCCAGCTCTGCACCCACCTCCATCTGGCCCTCCACCAACCCATACACCAGTGCTGTTAAGGCTGCCAGTGTCTCCGCCGCGGCGTCACCAGTCCCGCGCCCCCCAGCACCCGCTCCCTTACTCCTGCTGCCCCCCCTGCCGCCCTTACCACTTCTGCTCCTCGCACCCCTGCCGCGCCCACCTGTACCTCAGGCACCCATCTCGCCGACCCAACCTGCTCACAACGTGCCGCTGCGCCCTCCCTTTCTGGCACAAAGAATAATGCTGGGGCTGACGTGTGTGCACTGTCCGCCTGGACAACAACTGCTCCTCCGCCGGCTCATCTCCGCGCCTGCGCCAAAATGTGTGGGGCCATTTCTGGGCAGCACTGCTTCAGCTATTATTACTTCAAGTACTTTGTGGAATACATGATGTCATTAGCCACTACTTGCTGCTGCTTCCTCTGCTGAGCACTACTGCAACACTTCAAATAAACCTACCTTGCAGCTTCAGCATCTCGCTATCTTCAGGAGGCCCATGCTTCACAGACGGCTGAAACGGGGTGGTGCTGTCTTCCCCACGGTACATGCCGGCGAGCCTTGCCATCTCTTGTGGTGGAGTTCGCAAGTCACCAACCTGCTGTGCGACATGCACACAGGACAGAGGAGCGTCAACTCATGAGACAGGCACGCCAAGGTACCACAGGCTGTGTGCCCTGCTGCAGGTTTGATCCGAGGCAAAAAGGCAGGGCAAACACATCATGGTGTGCACTGCACCACCACATGCAGACCACCATTGGGTGTGGCAGTGTGCTTGTCTGGCGACAAATCGCAGAGGTAAGAGTGGGGTTGTGTGCCACAAAATATGCAGAAGCATGCGACCCTCTGTGCAACGGCACCAACCCATTCGGCGGCACTACCGCGGAAAACTATGAGCTAGAAGCTGTGGGCACACGAGAACCTCATGATCACACACACGCGCAACCTAGGCAATGCGTGCATGTGTTGATCTACAGCAGCTGCTCGCTATGCAGCACCTGACAGCTTCGGTGAACAGTCACAACTTCGGTCAATAGTCACAACTTCAACAAGCAGGTTGAAGTACGAACCTGAAGCAGCGCGCGCTCCACTGGTCACAGGAGCGCATGCCCCGGGCGGTGAGTCTTGGTAGGCACTTGTGTCTGCAGTCCACAGCCAGCCAGCCAGCCTACACAACAAAGAGCACAATGCGGCAGCAGACAAGCAACGAGCAGACAACGCAAGCAGCGACCTCTAAGACTACATGTTCCATGAGGTGCCAGGGGTTGTGAAGCACACTGCACCAAACCAAAGGGTCTTGAAGAGCCATGCATCATCTGAGCCATGCATCATGTGACACAGGGAAGGCAGGGGCGCACTTGAGATGTAGCACTCGAGCGATCACAGCATGACAGTAGCCGTGCTCCGTTGCATGCCCTCAGTCTGACAATTGTAAGTGCCTCCAGGCGCGTCTGTCGTTCCAATGCGCGGCGGGTGCCACCGCACACACCGTGGCGTCACCATGTCCTCATCAACACTGGCGGCCTCCCTTACCCTTGTATACACGTGGTGCTGCATCCGTGGCGTGTGTGCTTGCGTACGCTGTTGCTGCGGTCACGTATGTCACTGGCACCTCTTGCCCATGCTTCCAAGCTTAGCGCCCCCCTAGGCTAAGCGTGATGCGCACTTGCGCTTTCCAGCTGATCCGCGGCTATTGGTGTGAACCCTACCCCTAGCACATATCCCACTTCATAGGCCATGACTTGCTACATTTGCGCCAGTGCTGCATATGCCGTCCCAGCAAGTACGCACCAGCCTTCCAAATTCTGGTCCTCAAAATCACTGCACCAAGAAAAGTGGACTTATGTCGTGCTGAGCCTCCATTTTCCCTCTCTGCAAGCTGTTGCAGTCGATGCTTAAATTGACACTGACATGACGGTCGGCGACTCCATGTCCATCCACCAGACTATCGCACTCGGCATTTGCCACCAAATCAACCTTCACCAGTGGCAACTCGTCCACATGCAGTGAGTATCGCACCTCGGCATATGCTTGCAAGTTAACCTCCACCAGTTGCAGCCCGTCCACATGCAGTGAGCCTGTCACCTCAGCATATGTCACCAAGCCAACCTTCGGTAACCGTGGCAGTGCATCTTGACAGCTGGTCAGTGCTGCTCCAGCTATTACTACTTCATGTAGCGGAATACACCATGTTGCCACCACTGCTGTTGCTTCCTCTGCTGAGCACTCCTGCACACTGCACCACTTACAAACAAACCTACCCTTGCAGCTTCGGCATCTTGGCATCTTCAGGGGGGCCATGCTTCACGGACGGGCTGAAATGGGCTGCCACGTACCCGGCGAACCTTGTCATCACTTGTGGTGGAGCTCCCATCGTACCAAAGGAGCCTTCTGCGCGACATGGACACAGGACAGAGGACCAGAAATTGCTGAGACAGGCACACGGTGCCACAGGCGTGTACCCTGCTAGGTCAGGCAGGGAGGGCCGAGAGAGAGAGCGAGAGCGACCGACACAAGCGCTAGCCGCTGGCTGCTGCTGGGGGCTGCTCAGGCTGGGCGCACATGCTGCAGCCCTTCTGCCAAACGCCAGTGCGCCACCGCCAGTACGCACGACCTCACAAAAACCCGTTTTGGGCTGAGCAGCTGCTGCTCAGCAGCTCAGGCAAAATGTTGCATTTTGTCACGCCAGCTGCCAGCTCAGCGCAAGGTGTCGTATGCACACATTGCCGTGCGCACGCTGCCGCAAGCGGCACCAAACCCAGTCACGTGCATTTAAGTGCGCGCTCAGCCACGTGCACCGGTGTACAAGCTGGCGCTGCGTGCGCTGCGCGCGCTCCACACAAGCAGAGGTGCTACGCACGAGACACGCAGCGGTCAGCTCAGTATAGCATGGGTTGGGGCAAAATTCGTCCTCACCAGAGGCTGCCCCCGCGCGCCGAGCTGCTGCTGAGCAGGGCGGAGGGGCTCGCAGAATGCCCAAGCGTGCATGGTGCCAGCGAGTTGCGCGGGTTCACAAACGGGAAGCGTGGTACGCCAGTCACTGGCTGCCGACTTGCCTGTGTGGCCGTGACGTTTGCTTGGCGGCGCCGCCAGAGGCGGTCACATGCCGGTGGCGGACGGCGCTGGCGGCAGCGGCGGAAGCAGGCGCCGTTGTGTCTTGACTCCCTCTTCTTCCTCTTGTTCCGACCTTGGGGCAGCCACCACCCGGGCTGAAGAGCAGCATGCACAGGCAGCAGTGGCGGAGGCAGCAGTGGAGGCAGCGGTGGCGGCAGCGGCGACGGCGGCGGCGGCGACGGCGGCGGCGGCAGGGGCATCAGACGAGAGGAGTAGAAGCGGCGGGTCATCAACGTGCCAGCAAACCAACTTAAAGTTGTACAGCCTGTGCGTTATGGTTGCCGAGGTGTGGGGGGGGCGAGGCAGCAGGTAGAAGGGGAGGTCAATGGACTTGCCCCCGCTCCAACTAGGCCGCACCCGCCGCATGCTACCGCGCAGGCGCCGCCAGCTGGCGCCATCCAAAAGCAGAGCTAGCTGTTGCACAGCAAGACTCGACCGCACCAGATGATGGTAGCAACGCTCACCTTCTTGGCGGCGCCGCCACAGGATGGTAGGGCTGCGGCAGTGCGGAGAGCAGTAGTGGCAGGGAGGGCATCAGTGGCGACGGCGGCGGTGTGTCGTCTTGAGTGTGGACCGCAGTCCACAGTGAGGTGCGCCACGTGAAAAGTCACCGCAACAGGGAGCCCCCAAGTTTTTTCCTTGGTTGGAACTGCAACTGCCGAGGTGGCGCTGTGTGGGGAGCGCGCGAGGGGGGGGGGGGGGGGGGGGGGGGGGGGGGGGGGGGGGCGCAGCAGCGGCTTCGATGCGGCAGTAGGCTCGCCCGCCCTCCTCTATCTCCCACTGCCTCGGCGTCGACGCCTCTGTGCAGGCGTTCAAGGCCATGACGCGCGCTGTTGTTGTTGTTGTGGAGCCCCACCCAAAAAACCGCAAGACTGGGAAACGCTCACCTGTGGGCACCACGCACACCGTGTCAATGGCTGACGCCTGCATCGCGAGCGCCAGGTCTCGCGCGGTTGCCACCCACCACCCCCTCCCTTCGCCGCTCCTGGCGCGTCGCCGCTCCCAGGCGCTCTTCCTCCCGGTGGGAGTCCTCCTGAGGGTAGGTCGGTGGGGCGAACGCCGCTCCAGCATCCCGGTGTGCTGCGGCTCGCGTCGCGCTGAGATCTGCCGGCTGCGGCGCGGCGGCAAGAGGTGGGCAGTGCCACCCCCCGCCACCATGTGTCCCGCCGTAAGCGAAAGGGGAAATGGGCAGCTGTGTGTGGGCGTGTGCCGGTGGTATCTGAACTGAGCGGAGGGGGTTGTTTGCTGCAGCAGAGCCCAATATTACTCGACATTGTACCGGATGCTGCTCGGCAGGTACGAGTCTTTGCGTCTGCGCATGATCATCATGCACAACAACAACAGCAAGGAGGCATCGCACGGCACGCACGACTTGTCGACTGCAGGCCTAGAGTCGTGTATGGTGGCCATACCAATGCGTAAAGCAGCGGCCTCACTGGGGCTGGCCGCGGCCGTGGTGAACGGGCTCTGTGGGCTGGCTGCCTCCTTTGCACATGGGCCCTCCCGCATGCCCAGTCGTCAATTTTCAGGCAAGCATGCAGCCCACACTGCTGCCAGTTTGTTCTCTTGTTGCTGCGGATGTGTGCATTGCCTGGCGCCCTGTGATGTGCCCATTGCAGCAGCAGTGCTGCTGCGTCAAGCTAGTCGCCTCGCCTTACCTCTCAAGACTTGTTGAATGTATGTGTGCGCGTGCGCACTTGCTTGCACTTGACCCTGCGTGACCCACAGGGCGCGCGGCAGCAGCAGCAGGCGGCAGCGGCGGCAGGGCTCTAAGGCGGCCAGCCCCCTTGGCAGCCTCCCAGCGCGCCTTCGCAGCGTTCGCCACCGCCGCCACCGTCCTCTCTGGCGCCACACCCCTGACTGCCATGTCTGCCACAGCCTTCGCGGATAGCAGCAGCACGGCGGTACGGGCCCCACTCAAGCCCAGCGTGGTGTTCGTGCTGGGGGGGCCAGGGTCAGGCAAGGGCACCCAATGCGAGAGGCTCTCGAGGGAGCTGGGGTACGTGCACCTGAGTGCGGGAGAGCTGCTGAGGCAGGCCAGGGAGAGCGGCAGCGAGGAGGGAGCGCTGCTGGATGAGTACCTGAGGGAGGGCAAGATTGGTGAGTTCGGTTTTTTGTGTGAGCAGAGCTTTGGTGTTGCAAGAAGTGCATGTGCATGCATTTGCATAATCTACACCCGCTGGTCAATGGGCTGCTGGAGGCAGTGTGTTACAGTTGGGAGGGAAACATCGGTGTGGACATGTCTACCACATACCTCACCTACCAAGTTACGATTAAAGTATTGATCGCGCGCATTTCGCATGTGCGCTCATGGCCAGCACGCTATCACACCATACGACAAGCGGGACGGTGCAGGCTGCATGACAAGCCCCTCAGGCAGTGAGGCTCCGGTATGAGCAAGCGCTGCGTGTGTGCGATCATGCCAAACAATGGAAAGGGGCGGGAAGGCCCCTGCTGGCGAATTACACATTCAGGACGAGGCAACTGTTGAGCACTTGTTCTGACGACCAGCAAATTCAACAAACCAGTTGCACATGCTCTCACTGTAAAAAGGTTTAGATGCTGTTGTGAACTAGGTATGCCGCCTGATGGGCTGCCTGCACACATGCATTACTAAGTTTGCTGGCGCGATTGTATGTGCGGACCTTTTGGCATACATGCCAGGGCATGGCATGGCCGTGAAGTAGTTACATTCTGACTCTGGTATCATGTTGTAGGGCTGCGGCAGTATGCATATTAGCTACCAGTGCTCCTGGCAGTCCCTCCTGGCCAGCATACATGCGCACAATGACTTGTGTGCAGGCGATGCACCTGCCACCTTTTGGCATCACAAATGCAGTATGTCGACAACGGTTTGATTGCCGCCTGACTTGGCGAGACATTGGTGGCTTTGTGGGTGCAGAGCATGTACTGGCGTACCTTTGGCCGCAACACGATCCTCCTACATTTTTGCCAACTTGCCGTTGACATGAAAGCTAACTGGTGCCGGGTGCTCATGAGCATTGTTGTCTCGGCTTCTCTGCGATCAGACCCCTGTTTTAGTGCAGCTAGCGTGCACTGTGAAGTACTACCTCCATCTCAATCCATTAGGTGCCAAGTTCTTGGAGCCTCGGTATGCCCCAGCACGAGCTCGGCGGCCTATGATACCCTAATATCGACAGAAAGCTGACAACGGGCTCTTTTTCGCTGTAATTCTACTTGAATCAACGCTCAAACCATGCAGAGCAAGCTAAATTCTGGTCTAAATCAGTACAAAAACCATACATAAAATTTTCGGTAAAAGTTGCAGAATCGTGAGGGTGACGCCACTGTTTGAAATGGTCAAAACACACACACAGCGGCAAGCCTGCCTGGCGGCGATGGGGAAGGCGAAGGACCTGCCGCCGGGCAGGAAGGCAGCAACAGCTATCAGACTAGCTGCAGCTGGCGCGGGCTTGCCCAAGATGCCCTGGGGGGCGGCTGAGAGGGTGGTGCGTTTGGAGGGCATATCCTGCCGCACCGCCAGCAGGCTGGTGGCGGACGTGCGCGACCTGCTGGCCGCGCCTGGCGGCACGGCGTACCCCGTTGCCTCTGGGCGGGCGAACAACACCAACAAACCCAGAGCTATCGAGGGAGACGCTCTGGCAGCGGTCCTGGCCGTGCCCTCTACCAAACGCACTACTTACAGTCGCTGGGCGCAGGAGGCCAGCAAAGCGGATGGCGTGTGCGTGCACGACGCCACTCTGCATCGCTGGGCGGAGAAGCTGAAGGTGCGACGCTTCAGGCGCACCCTCAAGCCGCTGCTTACCGACTACCACAAGGACTGGCGTCTGCGGTTCGTGAGCTCTATGGCGAACGGCGTGTGGGAAGGCGAGCCTGAGAACCCTCACTACGACAACATGCTCAACAGAGTCATGATTGACGAGAAGTGGTTCTTCGCCTGCCGCGACAACGCGGGCATGTACCTGCTGCCGGACGAGGAGCGGCCGGAGAGCTGGAAGGTGCAGCACAAAAGCCACATCACCAAGGTGATGTTCCTGTGTGCGGTAGCGCACCCACGGGAGGACTCCCACGGCACCATGTTCGATGGCAAAATCGGACTGTGGCCCATCACCAAGCAGGTGGTGGCCAAGAGGGCCAGGCCAAGGGCACCATGCAAACTGTGCCAGACACCGTAGACCACAAGGTATACGTAGACATGATGGTCAACAAGGTGTTGCCCGCTATCAAGCAGAAAATGTGGCACCTTCCTGGTGTGCACGACACTGTAGTGCAGCAGGACGGTGCCAAGCCACACACCAAGGCAGGCGTGATAGCGGCCGTTGAGGACGCGGGTGACAGGCTTGGCATGTCTGTGACTGTAGAAACGCAGCCAGCGCAGTCGCCAGACCTCAACATCTGTGACCTAAGCATATTTGCATCCCTGGGCAGGGAGCAGCAAAATTTTTGGACCAGTTCCGCAGAAACCCTGGTCGACACTGTACGGGACGTGTGGGAGCGGTACGGCTGGAAGTCCATTGAGCGGGCATGGCTCACCATGTTTGGCGTGTACGACGAGATTTTGATGCACATGGGCGAGAACAACTACAGGCTGCCACACAATGGTGTGCGCAAGATGCAGCGAGCGGGCACTGTGCCTGCGTGTTGGCCTTTTCAGCCCGTGGCAGCCACTGTAGCATGCGCAGTTAACCAGTCTGCCGGGGAGCTTGGCGACCCGTGACACATTACCAGCAGTTGGCCGCACAACCCACAATAGAAATGCCATATACCCTAATTTTGGTGTGCTGAAACAATTTTATTACGTGACTTCTGCTCTGTGAGGCCTCTTTGCTGTCAAACGCATGTGTCAAGAACTTGGCGCCTAATGGATTGAGATGGAGGTAGTACTTCAGAAGTATGTATGACACTCATGGTTCTGACGAGGAGTACCATATTAGGGATCCTGACTCCCAGGCTGCAACAGCCTGCAGAAGCTGCTCCCCCCAGCGACGCTTGCATACTCTGTGCGCACTATGTCAGCAACGCTCTGCGCACATTTACAAGCTGGTGAGGGAACTCGTCCCGGGGGCTGCCAAAACACCGTGGCATCAGTACTGCCCTGGCTGTATAGGTTACATTGTGTTTTGGTGACTTCAATAGCGAGTTTGTCGCAAGCTCTGTGAGCGAAACTCTTCTCGGAAACTGACACAAATCATGCAAGGACTCTGGTGGGGTGCTAGCGGCCACAGCCGCTGCCGCTGCCGCGCTGTATTCCTCTGACAAGACACAGATCAGTGCAGAAGCACAGCTGCAGTATGGTCAGAGCTCAGCTGCTACTGGCCTTCACAGGGTGCAAATATGTAGAACTCACTTGTTGTCGTTATCAGGTTAACACATGAAGGCAAGGTGGAGGTTTGTTGCTGGTGTGTGGCTGCAAGGGGATCCTGCTCCCATGCAGTGCGCTCAGCATGCACAACCGCAGCTGAAGTTCGATATTATTGTTTTAGACTACATAATTAAAGGAAGTGCCCCTTACTCTGTTGGGGTAGGGACAGGGGAGGCAGGAATGGCGTCATAGTCATTTGGTTGCCCACTGAAAAAGGTACTACCTATTCAGGGGAAGTGCCTGCTGTGAGCAGCAGGCACACTTGGGCTACGTGGTACTGCTCCCTTTTTTGGTGGGTTACTTTGTTGGTTTGCATTGAGTGAGCCGGCTGTGATATGTGTACCCTAGCTGCACGCCTAGCTGGGGACCGTGGGCTGAATAGGGAACAAGGCGACATGTAACAAGTACATTCACCTCATTCAGGTACTTGAGTGTTGTTGTATTGCCTAGCTTGCTGCAGCCGAGGCACCGATTAGTAGGGCCTGGTGGCCGCTACACTGCACGAAGTGCGTGCTATAAAACGCAGCTCCTGCTTGTCTTGGTGCTTTCACCCGTGCAGCATCAGAATACAACATAGACCTTTTCTGTGTATGGCCGGCAGGCACAAACATGCTCGCAGCTTGTAAATAGCCAGGTTTCTGGTTGGTCTGGGCAGGCAGAGTTGTAAGTAGGCGTTTTTCACACAAGGCCATGGTGGACATTCCGTATACGGTGCACAGCTAGGCTACCGCACATATCCAAAGAGTACTCTTTAGAGCGTGCTCTTGTTAGAAAGCTCATGCAAAGCTGTACACAGCGCGGCGCCAAAGGCATTTTGTATGCACACACGTACTTCACAAGTATTTTTGTGTGCAAATATACTACAGAAAATATACTGCGGAGTGCAGCCAAGGACAAAGCCATGCTTATCGTGCGCCGCCGCTCACTCTGCACTGCCTCGTGTTGCTCCTGCTGTGCAGTTCCTGTGGAGCTGTCGCTGGGTCTGCTGCGCAAGGCCATGGTGGAGAGCGGCGCCACGCGCTTCCTCATCGATGGCTTCCCAAGAAACCAGGACAACCTGGAGGGGTGGGAGCGCATCATGGGGAAGGAGGCAGACGTGAGTGTCACAGTGTGTGGCACCATGTTGTGGCGTAAAGACAAGGACATGCTTGAGCACTAGTATGTGTTTTGGGGCTGCGCGGAACAAAGTGGCCAGGTACATGTGCAGGGAGGTGCCAATGGCATTTGCCTGTTTGTAGCAGCACAGCAGGTGGTGTGTCATTACTGATGTGTACGACAGGGGTCATCCAATGGTGTGTGCATCGCAGTGGCAGCAGTGTTATGTACGTATACTTGGCACCTAAACTCTGGTACGAGGCGCGAAGCTGTAGCCGGAGGGGGGGCTATTGGCATTCGTGCGACTAGTGAACAGTAGTAGGCCGCACCTACAGTTTCTGCCCATCAGGTACGCCTGCAAATTGGTACCAGTTCTTGTGTGAATTTCCATGTCCTGTGCTGTGGAGGTAGTTGTGTCCCCCCGCTGATGCCAACTTTATCAAGTGGCTGTCTGTCAAGCAGGTCGAGGAGCCTGTCAACTATGAGCTGCACACCATGGGAACAAAGAAAATGTAGTGGGGATCCCGAGCTCATGTGTGTGTTGTTGTGTTGAGCAAATCACATGCCATAGCTGCAATGAAGCATGCGGGACAATGCAGAGGTGGCTCTAACAGCAGAATCCGCAGCTGCCGCATGCCTACCCACCAAACTGCACCACGAGTCACTGCGCGTACAATCCCACCTGGCACAGCAACTGGGGCCCTTCCGAACCTCAACTTCTGTGCCCACAAACTTCAACTTCTCCACCAGGTGTCCTGTGTCCTCTTCCTGGAGTGCCCAGAGTCAGTGCTGGAGGCCCGCCTGCTGCACCGCGGCCTCAGCAGCGGCCGCTCGGACGACAACCTCGAAAGCGCGCGCAAGCGCTTCAGAACCTACGTCGAGACAACGCTGCCGGTGGTAGACCACTTCAACGTGAGTGCCCACATACTTGTTGAAGTATATGTGTAGGCGATGTATTTGCTTTGTTCACCCTACACGGGTTACATCAAGGGCGGTGGCCTACCGGTGGGGAGGCCTAGAGTTGGTCGCTCCAAGATTAGTTTTCATATGCGCCGGTGTGCCTGCGCCGGCTTGCAGCATGCCACGCCCACTACCCATCAGCCAGGGCGGAGCCCTTGGGTGCGGGTGTGCTTGATGTGAAGTTTTTCACTGTTTGGTGCCCATCGAAGGCTGTCGTCGTCAGCACTGACAAAGTGCGTGGTTTTGCAGCCACCGCTGCACGCACCAGCACCTGGCGCACTGCCGCTGCTGACTCCTGCAACTTCCTGCCACTGCCCACGGCGCCACGCCCGTTGCCATGCGTGCACAAGTTGACATGCAGTCACACACATGGTAAAAAGCAGTGCTCAGCACATTGACAACTCAGCATGCGGCGTTGATTGTTGCTTGTTGCGGTGTTTACATCGTGCGTATGGCGGGGAGCAGCGCCTTGGTCTGGTGCGCCATGTTGACGGCTCCCGAGACATGGACTCTGTGTTTGAGGGGACGTGCTCAGCACTGGCGGGGGCCATGGAGGAGGAGGTCATGGCCGTGACGCGCGCACAGATTGCGGTGAGCCACGCAATAGCCCGTGAAGTAGTGGAGGTAGCAGAGTCTGCAGGTCGGGTTACTGTCCAGTGCCATCTGCTGTTTTGGGCCGGGCATTTGCACCGCAAGGCTGTTGGTGAAGTCAGTGGGTGGCGCACATGGCTGCATTAGTTCCAAGCACTGTTTCCTGTAGTTTCCTCATGTGCGCAGACTTCAGGAGTGTTGCGCTGCTGTAGTCGTCTGGGTGCTGGTGCACCTGTACGGCTGCCGCAGCACGGCACGCCCTTGCTGCTTCTGGTTAACCGGAACTCAGCTGGCAGTTGTGTGTGGTAGGTAGGGTGGTGGTTAGTGCACTTAGAAGTGGAATGCAAGCATGACTGACTGTGTCCTACACGTGACTGATGCTTGGGGCAGGTGGGTGCAGAGAGGCGGCGCAGTTAAGCGCACAAGTGTCTCATGTCACGCACTGGGATGTAGCCGCTTTGATTTGTGCGTACTTCAACCGAGATTGCATTTACAACTACCTTGCGTACTGCGCACTCCAATCCGCAACGTGCCAGTAAATTGTAACATAGGCGGGTGTACGCACACCATGCCGCTCGGTGTTGCCAGCGTCCAGGCACCGCAGCATCTGCCATGCGCGCAGCAAAAGCCCTTGCTTCGGATCAACTTTCGTTTGTTTAATCCAGATTCATAATATTTCAAGTACAATCACTTCACAGTAGTAGTGCCAAGTATTTGGGTACCGTAGTACATATAGTGGTGTACACATGTATACATAGAAATTGAGACATAGGAATCCGTTCCAATATTGACAATACCGAAACCAATCTAGGTGTCCGTGTTCATCTAAAAGATGTATCGCTGCCCCCCTGACCCATGCCTCTGCTTTTTCCCAGGCGGCCATGGACAACGACCGTGACGCCTACGCAGCCCTCTGCTGCGACGACGCAACGGCGGCGGGCTGCACCTGCGCCCCCGCCGCCGCCGCCACCCCCAAGCAGCCGGCTGACGTGGAGGGCTGGGGCTCCCAGGGCGGCAGCGCGGCAGGCGTGACCCTGCTCAACCCCCGCACCAGCCTAATGGGCAATGTGGCGCTGGTGAGCTACCTGAGGCGCGCTACCGCCGCCGCCGCTGGCGCGGGCGCGGGCGGTGAAGGGGAAGGACTGGTGGAGGAGACGCGCGTGTGGCACGGCAAGAGCGGCAGCTGGCGCCTGAAGCACCTGCACCGCTCCGCGCTGAGCCCATGACAGCATAGCAGCAGCAGCAGCAGTGACTCCACACTCCGATTTTACACTTAGAGTTTGTTTTCCGAGGGGCGGTGGCGGCGGCCATTTTTTGCGCAGCTCCTCGCGGAGCTGGCGGGCAGCGCCCGCGGCGGCAGCATGGCAGCAGCAGCAGCAGCAGTGCATGGGTGACACAACACCGCGTGGGACACACAGCGGCGCTGCTGCTGCGGAGCACAGGGTGACGTGCACACACTGTTCCTTTGATCATGCGCTGCGCCGGTGCGCAGTGCGGCGGTTATCAATTACGCGCGTGGGCCGGAAGCTTGCGTGCGGCGCGCGGGCAGGGCAGTGCCCGGCAACACGTATTGTAATCAGACCGGCGTTGTTTCCCCATGGCGGGCTTGGCAGCTGCGGCCGCCGCATGCTTCATGTGACGCCTACGCGTGCCGCTGTCTTGCAGATGCCCTGCAGCCATGATTGCAGATGCCCGACAGCCATGATGGTGTAAATCACTCGAAAGCATAGGGCACCGTGATAAAGGTGTCCTCACCGCTGCGGCGCGCAGTGCGCAGGGAGGGCAACAGCACAGCGGGCAACAGGCGCAGAGAGAGGGCGAATGTGAGCTGGCAGAGCCGCCACATGCGGCTTGGTCGAGGCACACTTGAAGTAGTGAAGTAGAAACTAGCAAAGTCATGGGTGGCATAGTTTTCACAAGTTGTGAGGGGGTGCAGAGGACTGTTAACGACCAGCCACACGCTGGCACCATTTGCACCAATGGCCATCTGTGTTGCATGGCCAGCCATGTTGTTGTGTAATGGTAGTCTGAGACCTCCGTATTGCCAAATAGCCAACGCGTGCAACTGCATGACAACGTGCAAGGAACCAAAACAGCTGGCGGCTTGCATGACAATGCGCGTAAACCACTTGGAGCTGCATTACTATCGCACGCAACCGTGCCATGTGTGGCACCAAGTTAACAACAGTCCCTGGACACGGTTAAATGGGAATGGGCCACTGGCTGCTAATCTGTGCCACGCTTGAAAAAAACTGGCGGCCCTTTCTGGAGCAAGGCTGCAGCAGCTCTGTGCAGCAGGTCTGTTGCAGCAGCTGTGGGGGGCGTACCTTGCAGATGGTGGGAACTCCGCCCCTCCAAGAGCCTCATGAATGATGAGCATGGCTTCCGCCCGCGCCTGTTTTGAGTGTGCACACCACAGTTTGCAGCAGCCGACGCAGTCAAAGAGGAGTGCAATCAGCACTCAGGTAATGTACGAGCTGGCATCCCCCCGGCCACATGCTCCCACACTGGGTGCAGTTCATGAGTGCTTGGCGGCATTGCCACCACTGCATGGTTATCACTGTGCACGGTCTGGTGCACGTGAGCTGTGGCATCCCCTCAAGGCGCACGTGACTGTAATAACAGAGCACCCAAGTGGCCAGCAGCAGCAGCGCTACTTCACAGGCGTGCACAAGCCTTGCGTCACACTCAGTACTGCGCCTTCATGACGACCGCCAAAAGTATTTCAGAAGAACACAGTAACATAAAGGATACTTCTAAAGTATTATAAATGATCTTACAACCATGTTAACTATTGGTGAGCCCGTCACTGATAATATCAAACCGGGTGTGGACCAGACAACAGGCAACACGCGCGCACACCAGGTGCCGTGCATGCGACAGTGACGCGTGACGCACATCAATGGGCTGTCCCTCCTCGTCGTACACGGTGTCCGTGGCGTCGGCGATGAGTGTGTCGGTGAGTGCAGACACGGCGCGAACGCTGCCGTCCGCGCCGCTGACGTGCACGCGCACCG
Source organism: Ophiocytium majus (assembly GCA_032358315.1). Taxonomy (NCBI): domain Eukaryota; class Xanthophyceae; order Mischococcales; family Ophiocytiaceae; genus Ophiocytium; species Ophiocytium majus. The sequence continues at coordinate 9,348 of JAULBY010025450.1, read as the reverse complement.
TCAGCGTGCCGGTCACCCTGCGCGGCAGTCACAAGCACACAGCAGTGCACAGGTGGTGCATGTCAGTGCGGCATCATGCATAACTGCTATCGGCGGAGAAAAAATCGATATTTTTTTAAAGATGGGCATGAAACACACCAGAATAATTTTTTGAAGCAATGGTAGTTGAGGTAGTCGGCGATACTGTTAAAGTTGCGGCCTATCGGTTTGTGACGCAAGGGGTACAGGGTACTGCAGGTCCAATGTGCTAGGGCTGCAGCAAGCGGAGGTGGTGGCGGCGCATGACTGTGACACGCCCGCAGGCAGCCACTGGGCACTTGAAAAACCGAAACCAACGCGAGCAAAAGTGTTCGGTGGCCACGGGGGCCCTTGCAGAGCCGGTGATGCCACTGCAACAATGAATGCCTTCACCGCTGCGCGCTGGTGGCACGGGCATGCATGTGCCATGCGGGACTGTGAATGCGCAAAGAAGGCGGTGACTGGACAGCCTGGTGGACCGGTGTGGTGTGCCACGTGATAAGCGCACCCCACAACAAGTCTCCCACACCGTGCGGGAGAGCAAAGGTCAGCTTGGAGATCACCTAGCGATTGCTTGCTGCTATGCCCAGATCGGCATGGCGCGCAGTGCAAGCTACACTGCCCAGGACTGCGCGGCAGCACAAGCCGTGCGTGGCGCCAGGGGCGCACACTTGCCTGCCACCCTCTGACGCAGCGAGTGCAGGCGCAGATGCCTCAAAGGCTTTGTTGAGCGCCTCCGTAGCCTCCGCCTCAGACAGGCCTCCGCTGAAAAACGGCTGCGGATCGGTGAACCACCCGTGGACGACCTGCGCAAGGCAGTGCACAGCGGTACGGTCTCAGTAGCAGCACGGCAGCACCAGCTGTGCAACACTGCCAGGAGCACGGCATCATGTGGCGCGGCAGTGCATGGTGTGACGGTGCAACGGGCATGCACGGGCGGCACCTGCGCTGCCGCCTGCAAGTAAGCGAAGACTGCGCGCATGAGTGGCGCTTGTGCCGGGTGCACATTGCCTGCTGCGCAGGCGCCTGGACACAGCTGCCACCAGCCACATGGCCTGCCCTATGGGTGGTGATGCGTCACGGCGTGCAACGTATCTTGTACAAGGACGTTAAAAAAAACTACAACGTATTTGTACGTACTTCTACGCTTTTCTGCGGCAAAAACAGCGACATGAGGCGTTTTTGCAGCGTAAGTAAGTTCATTTGAATACGTTTTACGCCGTATGTACATGCATTTTACGGCATATAATGAGAAGTTCAAACGCCGCGACCATCACTACTAGGCCATGGCATACCAACCACTGAAGAACGGCAATGAACGCTACACCAGAGTCCAAGCAGTGGAAGCGGAGGCTGAGCAGGAACTCACGAGCCGGCCCTTGAGGGGGTCCCGCGTGCCCCTTACGGGCCTCACGCCATGCGGGAAGCGGGGGTCAAAGAGCGCAAGCCTGTTGAAGTGCGGCTCGATGGTGTCCTGCGCGCACACACATGCAGCGGCAGTCAGGCAACGGTGCCAGCGGCAGGAGCGGCGGCAGCAGTGGTCGCCGGCGGTGGGGGCACAGAAGAGGTTGAGTCATGGGCGATGCCTGGGGGGTAGCAGTATGGAACCCAAGGGCATGGCACTGTCCTCAGGTGCATGTCAGGGCAGTTGTGACAGGCATACAGGTGTTGGTCTTCGAGCACTATAAGCCTGCACCAGGCCCGCATGCTGCTGCATAATGTTTCGAGGGTGCGGGGCGCCTGAAAAAAACACACAGCAAACACCTGCAGGCGCAAGGCCAACTGTGCTGCAGGGGCACCCAGGGCTAGTTTGCAAACCCTATGCCAGTTATGCCCGTACTTGCAGTGGTGTAACATTCTGGCATGGTGCCAACCACATATGCACATGCCCTGCAAGTGTGTGGTAAAGGTGTTGCATTTTCGCAGTATCGGCACTTGCCAAGAAGTGCTTCTCTTCCAGTCCAATGCCCGGTGCAAAGCTGTTCCAGTAGTTGAGCACATGAGGCTTCAGGATCTGCGGGCGCAAATGCAGCAGCGAATTCGTGCAAGCAGCCACCATTGTGAACAAGAGTGTTTGCCGTGATCATAGGTGCACGCCTGCAAAGGGGTGAAAGTGCCTGTTCCGCAGCATATGCCACCAGCAACGGCGGCGGCACCCCATCATACTGCAAGCCAGCCTGGGGCTACACAAGGATGACCTGACATGGTTTGCATTGATCAAGTGACTAAGCGTACACAATACTGGCGCAACCCAGCTGCCACCACTACCACTGCGGAATCTCGCCTGCATGTGTCGCTACACAGGAGCCACTTATTCCCCTGCAAGTCACAGGTGTTTCCTCCCCATCGCCATCCTCAATTCATATACTCTCGAATTATATGGTACTTCTAATACTAATACTCCGAGTACATAATACTTCGTGAAGTACATGTATATGATACTTCAAATTCCCTGCCATTCCTGTATCACGTACTTGAAGTACTTCGAAGTACTACCACAGGTACATCACTGCTTGAAGTAGTATACTTCTTGAAGTATTTTGCTTCACAGTACATCGCATAAGACCTCACCTGCGTCTCCCCCCCCGTGAAGTCCTTTCCGTCCCAGTCGGTCAGCGACAGCACAAACGCCCAGGGCCCGTGCCACGCGTCACTGTGCCAGCGCTGCTCGCAGCCATCAATGTACACGCTCAGCCACGGCGGCGATATGGCGCGGCACCCCAGCTGCTCCTGCCCAAACTTGCACAGCGCCGCGGTCAGGGCCTCAAAGCCCTGTGGGAGCGCATGTGAGGGGCGCGGGTAGTGCAGTCAGCGGGTCCGCAGTGACATCGTAAGTAGGTGGCAGTATGTCGCTGCTTCTGCAAGTGGCGGCATGGGTGTCTTTGCAGTCCTCAGCCGAGTGTGCTTGGTGGTGCAGGCCGAGGCGTTAGTGATTATGACAGGCATGGCGTAATTTCACTGTGTGGAATGGTACGACGGGCTAGCGGTGACTCATCTGATATAAGACTATGCAGGATCGTAGTGCTTTAACCAAACTCTCTGATGTTGCGTGTGCCAGGGGAGTGGCACCATGTCGTGCGGCATGTGCATGGCAATGTGGGCCGCCCTTTTGACTGCCGATACGCAGCAATTCACACAGCTGAGGCACGCCTCAGGACACACAAACACGTGTCATTCATGCATTCAAATGCAAGCAACTTTGAGAGGGTTATGGGTGTGTGCTGCCAGCTACATGCAGCGACAGCGTGCAGACGTTTCCGCAACACTGCCCGTGCTGCAGCACCAATGCCCCCTAACACATGTGCTCACGATCACTGCACAGGCCTGGTAAGCCATGCGCCACGAATGGCATGTAAATCACCTACATACTTCCAGCAGAAGTTTTATCTATTTACATTTGAGGGCATGCAGGAGCCCATGTCATGTATGCCAGCACACGCACTGGTGTCCATGGCAAATGCATGTCAGTGTATGTATGCGAACACAGAAAGGGCTAGCGGGCAGGCCTGCGCCGCCGGCAGGCTAGGGCGCGACCTGCGGTAGGTGTGACTAGTGAGTGAACATGTACACACTTGAATTCATGATTTCCTCACCTCTGGCCCAAAGTACTCCTCAGCTGGCGTTCGCATGAGCGTGTACTGGTCCGGCACGTGCCACCAGTCCCACACAAAGCGCTCAGCTGTGCCCTCCCTGGGGCGGGAGAAACGGTCCTCGAACACCCCCCTCAGACGCAAGGCCAGCGGCGTTGGCAGAAAACCATCCAGCACATGTATATGCCTGCCGCAATGCAGGTGGCGTGGAGGCATGTGCAGTGGCGCAGGCACGTGTGACGCTGTGGTACCGGGGATTGCGGTGCAGTGCATTCGCAATTCAGTGTACTTCAATTTCACCAGCTGCTTTGGAAAAGGTCATTTGAGGCACCCCACAGAACACAAGGCTGGTGGTTGTGTAGCACATTCACAACACTGGGGCGCTGCCGCCGCAGGTGAGTTCAGCGCACCTGTGGCAGCTGTCATGGCGCTCAACTAAAACGCAGAGAGCCAGACCACAACGGTACTGCAATTGCCACCAGTGGGTAAAGCCTGGAGCAGCCACTTGCACAGCAGCAGCTGCTGCTTTCCAGTGCCACCCAGTGCATGACGGCTGCAGCAAGCTGCTGCTGCTTTACTGTACACCCGCTGGGTGTGGCATCGCCCACCTTGGGTTGCTCTCCAGTAGCTTGGCAGAGGCCCCTGGCAGGTGGTTGGCCCCTGCCTTGGCGGCCTCATACGTGGGCTCCGCAAAAAAAGCCGCTATTTCCTCGGGGGATACGTCCACAGTGGCTATTTCCTGCGCAACACAGAGCCACAGTGGGCGGCCGCAGTGGCCGCAGCAGTGCCACCGCTCAGCAGACCTGCTGAGTGCAATGTTGCAGTGCCTCGTTGCACCATGCTGAGTTGCACCACAGAACACACATGCTTGTGAGCCGAAACACGCTGTCTTTTGTGTTGTACCAGCGCTCTCGCAGCATCGCAAGCACCATGTCTGCAGCCGAATTTGGTCAGCAGAGTTCTGATTTCGGTGTGCCCGCCATTCATGTCACAAGGACTTGCCTCTTCTCCCTCTGCAAGGTCAACCTGCGTTGAGCGTAGCAAATGCCTTGGGGTATGAGGCCGCTCTTCAATGGTGCGGTAGCTGCTGCCTGTCCTCCGCTGGTGGTGCTGCGCCTGATGCCGTGCCCAAACGCAGCTGCAGCTTCCGCCAGGGTGCCCACAGTGGGAGGTGCTGCGGTATATCGCCGTGATGCTTCGAGCAGCGGCCCCCCTTAAGGTGCCAGGCAGTAGAGCAGCACAGTGCCGCGCCAGCCCCAGCACCATGACGCCCTGCAGCAGCACCCGCATGCCTCAGGAGTGTCAACAGCACTGCGGGAGTGTCACGTGCACCGCACATCGCGAACTTCAACTTCTCGACGATGTTGACAACTTCAACTTCTCAAAGCTCTTAGTCTTCAACAGCCTCACGTGTGCACGCACAGCAAGATCTGGAGGGGCGCCGTCCGTGCCTGGCCCTCGTCAGCATGCAGATCCTCATAGCAGTGCATCTGCTTCTTGCAGGCAGCACCGCGGTGCATGCCTTTTCCCCCGGGCACACATCGCCCTGGCTGCCCCAGCGCAGCTCCAGGTGAACAAACACGACGGGCGCCTTCCCACTGCCTCGCTCGTGTGCAGCGCTCACAGCTTGTCGTAGTGGCGCCCAGTGCAGCAGCAACAGCAAGGCACCACGAGACTCTCGGGACGCGGCCACAGTGTGTGTGGCCAGAGTCCGAGCGGGGGAACTGCAACAGCTGCTGCCGCCTGCCCCACGCCTTATTGCAGCTTGCTGCCTTAGAGCATCTCCACTCGCAACGGCAAAAAAACCCCGAACGCAAACCAAAGTGGGCCTCGCACTTTTGGCCAACTTTTGCGGGAGCCCGCAAACGGGGTTGGCGGCCCGCAAACGGAGGGGTGTTTTGCGGAGGAGGGGCGCCCGCTTCCGTGCGTCCGCAAAAGCCTCCCCCGCCGCCCCCGGGGGCTGGGGTCGCGGTTTTGGGCACTTGCCCAAAAGTGGGTGCCCAGTTTTGTTTGCGGGTTTTGCGGTTTTGCGGTTGCGAGTGGAGATGCTCTTAGCACTAAATAAAAACTGATGCTGGCCGATGCCTGTGTCAGGCTGCCGGTGGCGAACGGTGCCGGTACGGATGGCGCGTGGACGACTCTGAACTCCGAGTTCTACAACCAGGACGCGGAGCAGAGCCTGTTGGACAAGGCCTTCGAGCAGAGTCCCTCCTGCATCAAGGTCATGTTAGGGCCGAGGAGCCAGCGGCAAGCCTGCCCTTGTCAAGCACTACTTGCAGCGCAAGAACCTCACCGACACCGTCTGCTACATTGATGGCCGCTACGGCGGCGCAAGTACCCCAACCGCACTGGCGACAAGCCCCTCATTCATCAAGGGCTCCCAGCGCTCATCAGGTCCCTTCCAGACGACCTGCCGCTTTGGACTTGCCCTGGTCAAACTATTAGCGGCGGTGGCGGAAACGTCACTCATGGCGGAGATGGCCCTTGACATGCTGGCCAAAGATTTCGAGGGCAACATGCGGCTCAAACCAGCCGACGTCATCAAGGCGTTGGTGATGACATCTGCGACGCCGCTGGCACGGCTGCCAGAGCAGTCACGCCTGGGGCTTGTCAAGAGCGCGTACAACAAGGTGCTGAAAGCATGGCAGGAGTGCCGCACGGCTGGTCGCCTGGCACACCGCAGTGGCCGGTGAGTGCATACAGAGCCGCCGCTAGGGCTACGGGTAAGCGTAACACTCTTACTGTAAGAGGCGGGGATAGGGTGAGAAGTGGGGGTATTGGTGGGGTCTCCAGGTGCATGTCGGGTTTGACCTGGGGTTATGGATGTTGCATGGTGCTTTACTTGTGGTTGGTGTAAAGGATGCACTTGGGGTTGAAAATGAGGGTCATATGGTTGATGCCGTCTCATGAGCAGTTGCCCGGGGCTGACACTGTTCTAATTTGCTGCCCAGGTCAAGGCCTCCAACTCATCCCGTTCAACACTCGCCTCTACAATGGTTTCTGTGCTTCTAGCTTCCTGCCGGTGTTTTGCTCACAGGTGCTGATCATTGATGAGGCGAACCAGCTCATGAACTGGTCGGACAAGTATGACGATGAACTTGACGCCCTGCTCAGCTTTTTTGTCGGGGTGTCAAGGCCGACAACAATGTGCACATACTCCTCATGACCTCCGAATACGCCTACCAGGACTGGCTGGACAAGTGTGAGTGGCACTCACTGACGCATGTGGTTGTATGTTGCTGTGTGTTCTCTACCTGCGTGTTTGTGGTATGCAACATTCCGCTGCGCCACAGCTGCTCCATCTGCGTCTGTATTGCATGTGCATGCTGTTGAGCGTGTTGCGGGGCTGCTGGCCCTCTCGGCAGTGCCACCATTGTTGCCAGCGCCTGTGCCACTGCCATGGCCGTAGAACAAATAGCCATGGCATGGGCGCACATGTGCCATGTAGCAAGTAAAGTGCACCAGAAGCGTAAAGCATGTTCACGCGGTGCAGCACTTCCACAGCACCAGACTCTGGCTGCTGCACTGGTGCCGCCGCCGATGCCACTGCTGCCGCTGCTGCTGCCGCTTTCGTTTCGCCCAACAGATATTGGTGAAGGCTTCTGGGACCGTGTGGTTATTGGTGACCTCACTGCTGAGCATGCACGCGGACTGCTGGCGCACCTGTTGCCCAGCCATACCATTGAGAAGGAGTGGTTGGAGCAGGCAGTCAAGGTGAGCAGTGGATCACTGTCATGCAATTTGAAATTGATTTGATATTGTGGGCACAGACCAAGGGCGGGGGGGGAAGGACCACCGCATGCCATGCATGTGCAGCTGCCATGGTGCACTGGCAGGTACTACATGTACTGCATAATTGGGCAGTCAAGGCGTGAAGTGAATCATAATGATGCAATTCAGGGTCAAGAGCGACAGCTAGGGCCAGGGCCACCGCATGCCCAGCGCGCCGTTTGTGCTGCTGTGAAGGGACTATTGCAATCATGGGTGCATGTGTGCCTGTGCTGTGTGAGTGCAGGTGTGTGGGGGCAACCCTCACATGCTGCGCGTAGCTGCCACGAGGTACCTTCATACGGGCAACTGAGACGCAGGTGCGCATGCTCCACTAGTACTGCGAGAGGGACCGCCTGCCTTCATTTTCTACCAGTGCATCCAATGGCACTACGCGCACTAACATGTGGTGCCCGCTTCAGCACGCCGTGCTGGTTATGCTCGCAACTGGTGTGTCACAGCACTTGTAAATGGCAGTGGCCAGCCGCACAGCACAAACAGTCCACCTACTTGCATCAGCGCCGGTGAGTCAGAGCCTGCCGCATTGTGCGGTGCTTTTAGCGTACAATACTTGGTGGCAGATGTTGTGAAGGTGCAGACGGCCATGCAGCACCACCACCACCTAACCCATGGTCCCGCCCATGCCTGTCCATGCCGCCCAGCTCTCGATTCAGTGCGGAGCGTTGCATTGCCCAAGGTGCAAGAGGCGACCAGAGGCGGTGATGGCTGGTCAGCAAGAGAGTTCGCGGCTGCGGCGCTGCTGCTACTGGATGCAGAGCATGGAGCGGTGCCGGTGGGGTTGATGAAGAACCACTGGCATGTTGGAAGTGCAGCACTGCGAGCACTGATCAGGGCAAACAGGCTGAGCGTGCGCCCCTACAGCGACTGGGCATCTGACATTCCCAAACATGTGTTTGAGTCTCGGCCGAGGGGTTTTGACCAGGTGGTCACAGCGCCGTCAGCAGTGCAGCTGTACTGCATGGGCATGCTACGGCCGCAGTTGGAGATGTGGCATGACGTGTAGGGCTTGCCGCAGTTGGAGATGCTGCGTTACGTGTAGGCGGAGGAGTAGCAGAGCTGCTTGTACTGTGATAGTGAGCTCGTGTGGCACAAGTGTCATGTGCATGGCACCCAGCAGTGGTGCACCTTGTTCCGCTTACCTCATGCGGAGTCAAGCTTCTCCAGCTGCAGCCACTCTCCGAGTCCAATGCTGCATGATCATGAGAGACCGGTCCCAAGTGCTGGGCTCTAATTAGTGATGTAGACTAGAGCTTTTAACTAATTCGTCCAGTTCAAATCACTTTCCCGCCAATTTCTGAAGTGATGTCCTCGGGAGAAGCAGCAGGACAGGAGGAAGGGGGTAGCAGCGGTGGCAGCAGCAGCAGCAGCAGTAGCAGCAGTGGTTGTGTAAAAAACCTCGTCGCCGCTGGGCGCCATGGCGGCCATGATCAACTCAAACGAGTTGCCGTTGGAGGAGCAGGAGAAGGACGAGGTGGAGGTGCCAGAGCTAAGCAGCGGCCACCAGCCTCTGAGGGGATGCGTGGTGTGCGTGTCGGGCTTGACGCCCCACGAGAAGGTGAAGGCGGGGCCATCGCAGGTGTTGAAGTATCCGCCTCATTACTGCTGGCTCGATGCCGAAGCACTGGGGCGGGTCGAAGAACCTCAGAAGAAGCAGGTGCAACACGAGCATGGTGTGAAGCAGTGGCAGCACCAGCAGCTGGCAGCATAAGCAGGCAGCAGCACCAATGAAGCAACACCTGGCAGCGACCCAAGCGCCCCCCCTGGCCACAGCAGCAGCCAGCAGCAGTCGCAACAATTACAGCAGGGCGTTCCTCTTTCCTACCGCAGCAAGAACAGTGCTGCTCAGCACCACCACCACCACCACCAGCAATAAAAGTCAGCCCGTTACCATCTCCCCCACATCACCGCTGACACTCCACCACTGCCCCCTCTTTCCCCCCCCCCCCCCCCC
>JAULBY010025439.1:0-17194 GCA_032358315.1 Ophiocytium majus | reverse complement strand
TTCCAGCGCGAACACACAGTGCCCTGCAATGGCTCTGCCTCTGCTAGGTGGGCTTGATGCCCTCACGGTCCAACACCTATTGTTCAGCCTCATGCCCCAGGCCTTAATCCTTTTCCAGCATTACTCTCCATAGCAGCAGGTGTGACAGTGGCTGGACACGGCACAGGAACAGGCAGTGAAGGCCGCGGCACACGATGTGCACAGGTGAGGTTGCTCAGCACGCGACTGGCTTGCACCTCTTGAGGCATATCAATCAGTTGCTTTTGCACCGTGTGTGCTTGTGTGATGGTTTTCATATGAGACTATGCTGGAAGTGTTCAAGCACCTCACCAGGGGTGGTGTCATCATGCTCGACCACTGGGTTGCTTCTTGGACCAGCACCGGCCTGGGGATGGCATGCAATGGCACACACAGCACTGCTGCACCAGCTGCGTGGTGCTCTGCATCCCACCATAGGTTGGCTAACCATGCACCTTGGTGTGTGCGTATGCCTACTTCATACTTCTGAAGTTTATACTTTGAAGTAGGTACTACTGTAGTTGCGGTGTACTTCAAAAGTATACTTCAAAGTATAAATGTGTATCAGTTTGTAACGTCCATATGTTTCTGCTAAACTACCTAGTGTACTACAGTAGTACACTGTACATGCATGTGTATTGTGTGTTGTGTGCATGTATATACTGCAGTATACTTCAACTAGAAGTACATGTACTTCAAGTATATATACGCACCCTACATACTACTGGCAGTACTTCTGTGGTACTACACATGCAACTTTGTGCATGCACACTGCTGTGGTTTACCGCCACTGAACACACAAATGTATGCCCACCCCCTGCCCGCTGCTGATTTTACTTTTTGCAGCACTGGGCGTGCACGCGGCAGGTGTGCAGTGAGCACCACCACCACCACCACAGCAACTGTGGCCACCTCAAGGGGTCGGCATCGGCATTTTGTGCTTTATTTCACCTATTTTTAGGTACTATTCGGCTCGGGTCAGCATCTCACCCCCATAACTGGCGGACAGCATGTTTGAGCCAAGCCAGCACGATAAGGTGAATCAGCATGCCAGATTGTTTTGTGGCATGAGTATTGTGGGTGGTTTGGTGTGGCCCAACTGATGTGCACCATGGGTGTTACTGATCACGCATGGGAATCGTGGAGTGGTGGCAGCATTCTTGTGTACAAGCGGGCACACGTGTGTTGGAACATGAGCTGTTGCTTTTGCTGTGGCCTTCAATGGTTAACACCTTCGTTTTCCGCGGTCCTGTGCGCGCAGTTGTCGTGCGCGGGCGAGCAAAATATTTGCCGCCCGCACGGCTCTTTGGAGCTTCCGCCAGCGGGGTGTTACTTAGCTTAGACCAGCCATGAAGGGCGTGGCCGTACACATGTACAGGTGAGCTGTCATGTTGTGTGAGATGAAAAACTGCTCAGCAGTTCGATGTGTGATGCCTGGCGGCACTTAAGTGATGTGCACATGCTGTAAGGTGGCGGGCTCTCAGCTCGACTGTCCTGTTCTGCCACAAATGTGCCATGCTGGTTGACTTGCAAGGCTGCATGCACATGGCAGCAGTGCCGCTGGTGATACCAAAATGTCTCACACATGTGTCACCACCACTGCTCCCTCCGCACTCTATGCTGCTGCTTTTCCAAGCGCAGGGGCCTAATGCACAGTGCCAGGAAAACATACATGCATTCCACACACTTTTGGGCTACTTTTGGGCCGGGTCAGTGTCTGAGCGCAAGGCCGCCCACCAAGGGCGCACACTGGCTCTTCACTCAGGTCAGTTGCCATCTTGTCTTGTACGTCAAATGTACACTTCGAAGTGGTACAGTACCGTGGTTGTATTTTGGGTGGCACAAATTGGTGGTGGTTGCAGTACCAAAACTGCGTGCACACTCAAACATCTTTGTGATTGTGCGCACCTGAGCAGACATACACTGAATGCAGCTCACACTTTGGGCACATGCGTCTACGTGTTCATGGTGTGTAGGCAGTTTACAGTGAGCCCGCCGCTTGTGGCAGCAGCGCAAATGCATCTGACGCTGGTGTGTTGGTCTCTGTACTGCACTCAGTCTGGTACCTATGTACATAGATGCTGCAGACATGTATATATACTTCTGGCTTTAGTACATCATACTTGAAGTATACCCTTCGAAGTACTTCAAGTATAGAGGTATACATACTTCTGAAGTTCATACTTCAGAAGTACTGCTGTAGTACTGCAGTATATGGTATTGTGTACCGGTACATCCAAGTAGTATGTAATACTTGGTACACAAGTCTCTTCAGTTCAGTGCACCTGCCTGCTGCGGCAGCAGCATGAAAGCATACCTCAGTACATGCATTTGACACTTGTGTGTGTGTATCCATGCCTCATTGCTGTGCCCGCCACAGGAGAGCAAGCGGCTGGCGAGCTTACATTGCCGCTGCCGCTGGTGCACGACCCACAGCATGGAGCGCCCAACTCCTCAGCTGATGCCAATTCCCACAGAACCACAGCCACTGCTTCGCATCCACATCACCTCACAGCGACCGCACACACGCCGCACGGGGCACTGACCTGCCCAGGTGCACTGCCTTGGAAATGCGTAGTGTGCCCATGCGCATGCACTGCCCCTGCTGGGTGCTGCACTGCCGCAGCTGCTGCAGACGCAACAACCCGTGATTACAATACGCACATGTCATCAGTTCACAGTGGTGCCATGCCGCCCCGGCTGCGCATTGCACCCCCGCTGCACGCTGCGCTGCTGCAGCTGCTGCAGAGTTGACTACCCGTAATGACAAATGTGCTAATGCCAGCAATTTACAGTAATGTCCTGTGTCCTGTTTGCAAGGGTGTTGGTGCGTGCACCCCTGTTGCACTGCTGGCTTGCTCGCCTGCCCTTGTCTGCTGCACTGCCCCGCTCTCTGCGCAAAAGCATGTGTAGCTCACACTCAGTTGTGCAACATGGTCAAAGCATGCATGCGCATGCGGGCGCTGGCACGCATTTGCGCCGGCATGCACACTGGCATGCACCTTGGCATACACAGATCATAGCACTGGGACATGCATGTGTATTCACAGCGTTGCTGCACCACTTTGCTACGGCATTATAACAACACCAGCAAAAGAAAGTGGGCATTACTTTTGGCATGGGCGGGAACAGCTTCAAGCTGTCAACATTGCAAGGTGAGCACTGTCTGCGGCAGCAGTGCTCGTGCATGCCGACACTGTGAGCATCGCACGGGAAGGGTGTGCCTGCAAATGCACGCATGAGACATCGTTTGCCAGCCGATTCAGCTGCTGGCACCTTGGACAGGGCAATGCTATGGTGGGACCGCACCATGGGTATAAAAAGTGACTGATGATTGCTCGCAGCGTACATGTCGGTCAGTCATTCCTCACACCTGCATCCTGAGCCGCTGGCGCTGCTCCAACCGCCGACGGAGACAGCCACTGCTGCCTGCTCCTGATGCTGCAGGCTGCGGCTGACGTCCTCAATGCATGGTGATGATGGCGGTGTGTGTGTGTGCGCGTGTGTGACCTTTGACGGGGACATGATTTTTCCTTGCACAACGAGGAAAAAGTTCCTGGCTTCCTTGGAAGTTTCTTTCTTCAGCCCAAGCAGGGTCACACACACACATGCAGCGACACACACACACACACACACACACGACACAACACAACACACACACACACAACGCGCTCGCACTGTCGCTCTCGCTCCCTCTCTCCCGCCTCCGGCTGGACTGACTATATGGTGAGTCCCAAAGCGGCACACCCAGGCGCATGCAAACACACTGGCGGCACCAGCAGCGGCAGCAGCGCAGCGGCAGCTGCGGCAGCAGCACTAGCGGCAGCAGCGGCAGCGGCAGCAGCAACAGCAGCAGCGGCAGCAGCAGCAGCAGCAACAGCAGCAACAGCAATAGCAGCAGCACCAGCATTGAGGCGCAACCAAAACCCTCCAGCTGTTCCGACGCGGCGGGCTCCAAAGCACTTCACGCACTCTGCCCAGATATGGCATGCGAGCACGCTGTCATTGCTCTGGCGGCGCCGCTTGCAGCCGCGACTCGGGGGCACTGCTGCTGCCGCGGCTGCCGTTTCTGAATTTCGTCCCCCTGCCTGTGCACCGTGTGCACCATGCGCAGATGTGCCTCTGCACACGTGAACCGACAGAGGAGGGCGACCCGCACCCCAGGTCGAGTCTAGACAGCGCTCCATCCGCTAAGGAGTGCGAGGGGATAGCGGATGCCCTAAATGTCATCTGGCCCCCCAACGCGGTCAGCCCTAAGTGGTACCGCCTGGCCACCGCCACCTTCGTGGCCCTGGCGCTGCTCTTCGCGGGCCTGTGCGTGGGGCAGGTGGTGGTGACGGTGCGGGAGCGCCTCACCCCCCCCACCACCTTCCAAAGAGACGCCGACGAAACGTCCTTCGTGATGCCCTACCTTACCATCTGCCGCCCGCTGCTGATGGAGGCAGACGACGGGGCTAATCTCAGTGGGGACTGGCAAGGGTACAACTTCGACACGCAGGTGGACTGCTCCCGCGCGGCCTTGAAAACTGTGGACGGCAAACTGAGGCGGCAGCGGATCGACTGCAAGGACGACATCACCACCACCAGAATCCTCACGGTGACTGGGGATGGCTGTGTGGTCATCAGGAACGAGTCAGGTGCGCACACGTGGTCTGGCGGTGTTGTCAACGCCATGTGTTTGCTCTTTTTTTTGTTGGTGGCTCTCGGTGATGGTGGCACATCGACCTCCAACACCATGGTCAGAAGCATGGCAGTTGAGGTCCTGGCCAGGCCTAGGGCAGAAACTTCTTGCAGCGCCGTTGAACAGTGGCACCGGGATGCGACTTTGCTGAATCACACACTATAATAACACATTGTCATACAGTGTGTAGCTGCAGCCGCTGCACGCCTAAAAACCTTTGCTGCGACGCGCTGCTGACACGAGTGCTCCACCGCTCGGGAACGGGTCTGCGTTGGCGTTTTTGCAGACTTGACAATTGACGTCAACCAGGAGGTTCGGTACGCTGTGACCTTTGTTGTGGAGAAAGATGACGAAAACCGGTGGGTTGACTATTACGTCAGCGAGACGGAGCCCGACGAGGTGATGGACTGGCCTGGCAGCGGTGTCAAGTACGCGGTTGGCAAGTTCAAGATGGCCAACAACTACAGCGTCAAGGTGTGTGACCCACTCATGCCGTGGCGCCCTGACACGGCATTTAGGTAGTAGAAAGCACCAGCTGTGCGTCAATTGTTCCTGGAATATAACGGGGTGGCTGTATACGCCACGAGTCACTGCTGACAGTGGTGGTCAAGGTGTGTGGCGTTCTGACCAGCACTTGTAGGTAGTCGAAGCACCAGCTGTGCACCATGGTACCTGCGTGGTATACCTGGGTGACTATGCTAAACAAGTCATTACTGAGAAGGTGATGGTTGCGTGCGCACGCCAAGCAAGCAGGGCAGCGTTGTGGACTCCACGCCACTGGTGTGGCAACCTTGGTTGCCCACCTTATGTGCATGCAGTGACGAGGTTATTACCTTTTTTCTTCTTCTGTGTTTCAGAAACAGAACCACCATCGGCCTCACTGATGACGTGTCCAGTGCACTGTGTGGGTACTTCAAAGTATTTTGGAACAGCCACCATCGACGTCATGTGAATACTGTACCAGCACGCGCCCTCTGCATGATTGTCATGGCCTCGACCGCCTGGCTGTTGCGAGTTCAAGTACCTACTTCAAGTGCCATCCTGTGTTGTCGTCAGCGCCTGAGTATGGCATGGCACTCTCTACTTCACCGAGCGCGTGATGCTGTGCTTCACCGGCAGCAGCGTGGCTTACGTGCAGCCTCCGCCCCCCCTCCCGCCCCGGCGCCGCCACCTTCAGCTCACGCACCAGGACTACTCACAGCTGCA
Organism: Ophiocytium majus; assembly: GCA_032358315.1. Taxonomy (NCBI): domain Eukaryota; class Xanthophyceae; order Mischococcales; family Ophiocytiaceae; genus Ophiocytium; species Ophiocytium majus. Next base: position 11,289 of record JAULBY010025439.1, on the reverse strand, counting down.
CGCGACCATGGGCGGCCTCTTGATCAACAGGAGCAACGTCACAACCTTCAGCGCGGAGACCACGCTGCAGTCCACAGAGGAGGAGGCCAAGAGCATAGTCATGGCGTTCACGACCGACCCGCTGGGGAAAAACGAGGTTAAGGACCAGGACACGGTGAGCGTGCTCGCCATCGTGAGCAGCACGTACGGCTACCTGGGCTACTGCATGGCGTTCTTCTGGCTACTCTTCAGCCTCCCCATCACCAGCAACCTGCGGCGGCTGGAGCATCAGAAGACGGTGGCGATCGTGAGGCAGGAGCTGGCGTCAGGGCGCAAGACGCCCGCGCTCACGCCGTTGGACTTGCCGTTGGACCGCGTGTAAAAGTGGTGTGTGCGACTCACAGCGTGTGAGGGGACCTGCGCAGCTTTTTTTTGGTTTTGGACGGCGCGGTGAGCTGCACAGCATGTATTAAGTAATGTGTGTGTGGTGTATCAAGGCCAGTGGAGCGGTCAGGGTTTCGTTTTTTTGATGTCACGCGGCACTGAGAGCATTGGCGTGTGGCACACGCTGCCAGGAGCCTGTCAGCTCTGAGGGTTTTGTCGCAATTTTACAATCCCGCGCGGCTTGCCCCACCCGGCGGCTGCGCTAGGTAGGCCGTACTAGTGCCGTGTAGAACATCTACGCTACCACCGTTGCCACATCTGGGCTGGGCTAGTCCGGTCTCAGTCATCACAGATTCATGCGTCACACCCACAGGTGTACTTGTGGCGCTCGGGCTGTGCCTGCGGTTCCGCAGCACAGTTTTTGTAGTTGTTTCTTTTCCGTGTTTCCGTGACACAGTGGTCAGTTGGTGTGTGGTACATGTGTGAATGAGGTGAGCATTGACTCACACCAAAGAGCGGGGGTGCAGCCGGTCAGCCAGGCAGGCAGGCTGGCTCCTCACATAGCGAAACTTGCGGCAGCTCAGCTGCCAGCATACGTGTAGCACCGCGGGTCCCAGTGATACCCTGTTTATGCATTGCAAGGCAGCCGCATCGGCGCTTTGCAAGCAGTAAATCCAATCAGCATCGCCCGTGAGCTGTGGTGCCACAGTGTCTGTGCGTCTTGTGTGCTCTGCCATGTACAACTGTAATATTGTGTTGCTGAAGTTTGTGTATTAGTCATAGAGACATGAGGGCATGTGTGCACCAGCTATACTACGAGATCTATGGGGGCCCCGGGGTCGGCTCTGCGGCCTAGGCAGCTGCCCTGCGGCGCCCGGCGGCGTAGCGCCCGGCGTGCCCAGCAGTGGCATGTGCCGATAGGCGTCCAGGTCAGGGGCATGTTGACCCACCGCCGGGAGGACGGACCGCCGTTAGGACGGACCGCCGTTCTGCTATCACCAGGTCCGAGATGGTGCGCTGCAAGGTGACAGAGAGCTTGTGACGCCAGTGCGCCACGCAGCTCGTAACCATTAACAGCCCATCGCAGAGCTCGGACTGCCGCCACTGTAAGGGCCCTCACTACGGCGTGGGTGTCGCGCGAGGCGACGCCAAAGTGATCGGTTGCGATGGAAAACAGGGTGGTTGTCGCGGGGTCGAGAGCTCCCGATTCGACGTATGTTTTGATATTTTCCACTGACGCTGCCACCAGGTCCTGGTGTACATCCTCCGCCGCCGCGCGGCGATAGATCTCGCACGTGCTGTCACGAATGGTGATGTCAAGGCCGCAGGCCACGCCATAGCCGCCGCGCAGCGGCGAGATGCCGGCCACGCGCGCCGCCGCGCGCGGCTGCACCGTGGGGGTCGGCAGGTCAACCTGCCCCGGCGGAAAGTACAGGTCCACCTGCCTGATGGTGTCGGCCGTGGTGGGTGTGTACTTGAAGAGGTACCGCGACTCGCATTGCACGCCCTTGAGCCGGGCGTCACCGCGTAGGAGCTCCCGCATGGTGTCGACGACTCGGTGGTGGCGGGTGCTGCTGAGCCCTTGGGCTGCGGTGGCACTGACGGCAGCGCCCCCCCGCTGTCGTCGGGAGCGTGCGCTGGATGCCCAGCTAGCGTCGAATCGTCTCATGACAGGGTGGACACTCCATGGTCCGATGTTTGCCGGCCCTGGGCAGGGTCGCCGCCCAGGCCATGCTCCCCCTATCCGCGGCTGTGCCGCGCCGCAAGTGTTTCTCAGTCCTCCGCCGCCTCCAGCGCGGTCTGCCGCCCGCGGGCGGCGGCCGCGTCCACATGAGGGGCGAGTGCCGCCTGCCGGCGGCGCTTAACCTTGACCGCCGCAGCTGTGCGAGCAGGGCGCGCTGTGCGCTCGTGCGCTGCCCCCGTGACGCTGCGGCCCCCCGACCCCGCGCTAGCAGATAGCACTTCGGTGGCGGTTCTGCTCTTTCGTCCCATACATACACAGTGCTGCACGCCTGATGTGCACGATATGGCAAAATGCAGCGGAGCAGTAACAGCAGCCGCATCGTGGCTGTGGCATCGCTGGCGAGCAGCAGCACCAGGTGGCGCGCCCTGCCAGCAACCACATCGTGCCCAAGCAGCAGCCCGGTGCGCCAGGCCAGGCGCTCCCAGCGTTGTCACCGAGCGTGAGGAGAGGCAGCAGTGCCGCAGCACCCACCCAAGTCAGCGGGAGCAAAGAGGAAGCGGCTGCGAAGCACCACAGGTACGAACTGACATGAGAGTCGCATGCCTTGTGTCCCATTCCGCAGTGGCCACGTGTAGGAGCTGGAGTGACTGCGGCTTGAGCACACGCACCAAGTCTCTGATGCACTTGCCAGTGCTGCAGCAGGGAGCATATACATACCGGTACTTCAATACTCATACGGCCAGTAAAAGTTGGCGATGAGGGTGACCGCGCCGGCTCTGCTGCTGGCGGCGCAGCTGGCCCTGAGGGCGACCCCAAGAATTAGTGCCCGCCCTACCAGAGCTCCACCAACTCAGAGGTGCACAGCTTCAGCAACACAGTGGCAGCAACATAGTGCATGGTAAGGCACATGAGACGCGCAGTCACTGCGGCACGACATTTTCCGAGCGATGCTCATTGGATTTACTGCTTGCGAAGCGCCGATGCGGCTGCCTTGCAATGCATGAACAGGGTATGTATCACTGGGACCAGCGGTGCTACACGGATGCTGACAGCTGAGCTGCCGCAAGTTTCGCGATGTGAGCAGCCAGCCTGCCTGCCCGCCTGGCCGGCTGGCAGTGCGCACCCACTTTTTGGTGCGAGCCAATGCTCACCACACTCACACATGTGAGCATGTACATATCAACCACTATGTTGGATGTCTTGCGGCAGCATGGAAAAAGGAAAAAAAGGAACTGTGCTGCTGAACCGCAAGCACAGCCCAAGCGCCATAGTACGCCTGTAGGTGTGACGCATAAGTCGGTGATGCCTGAGACCAGACTAGCCCAGCCCGGACATGAAGACGATACTAGCGTAGATGTTCTACGCGGCCCTTTAAGGCCTACCTAGCGCAGCAGGCCTTGCGGGGTCGTATGCTGTGGTTCTACTTGTGTGCGCTTGTGGGCGTGCAAGAGCCCACAACGACTACGAGAAGTAGTTTCAATTATGTGCATTGTGGGCGCGCAATTGCTCAAGAGCCCAGGCCATGTGTGCCAGCTCGTAGCGATGGCACATGCTAGGCAGTATAAGCATACTTCAAAGTACTGTATTACATACATGTATGGCATACCTTAAGGTAGCGTGTACAGATACAGCATGCTTATATGTATTCAGAAGTATAAGGTACTTCAAAAGTACACTGGAAGTATATAGTAGCAGTGCTTTTAATGAACTCCGCTTAGGGCGCGGGAAGCCCTTCGCACACGGTGCGCGTGTGACCACAAAAAGGATGATCAGACATGTTGCTAGTGAACAAGCTGGCGACGCTCAGCACTGCGTACTCTAACGGAAGCCTGGCATGTTGCCAGAGCACTACTCCAGCAGTACTTGAAGTGTACGTGCACTTCGAAGAATGTCCATGGGTTCCAGACTGAATGCAGCACAAGGACCCTCACACCAGCATCAGGAATCCACACTGCTGCCACAACAGGCAGGTACACTTGAAGAACGTTTACATGCCATGGACATGAATCAAAGTATATGCGCAATCTCTGCAACAGATACAGACGAACACGTAAACACCAACTTGTTGCTTGCAGCATGATATACTGCGAAGTGTATTATGTGCCGAAAGCATGAGCTGGGTTGAACCATGTCTGGTTGGGATGTGCACAAGGATAAATGTGTCCATGTGCTTGCGATTATGCAACAACCATGTACTTCAAAGTACATTTTATTGCACACCAGGCAGCAAGCAAAGGTGGCAACTGACCTGAGTGAAGAGCCAGTGTGCGCCCTGGTGGGCGGTCTTGCGCTCAGGCGCTGACCCGGCCCAAAAATAGCCCCAAAGTGTGTGGAATGTATGTATTCCTGGCACTGTGCACTGGGCCCCTACGCTAGGAAAAGGAGCAGCATAGAATGCGGAGAAAGCAGTAGCGGTGCCATGTTTGAGGAATTTGGTATCACTAGAGGCGCTGCTGCCATGTGCAGCCTTGCAAGTCAACCAGCATGGCACATTGTTGCACAACAGGACAGCCAAGTCGGGAGCCCGCCACATCACAGCATGTGCAGACCAAATAAGTGCCGGCAGCTGGCAGGCAACACATGAAACACCTGAGCAGCTTTCACCTAAACATAACATACTGCTGAAGTACTTCGAAGTACTTTTAAAGTATACCGGTGCTTCTGAAGTAACTCCTGTATACTTCAGAAGTACTTCAGAAGTACTTCAGAAGTGTGAGACATTTGGTATCAGAGGCACTGTTGCCAGTACAGCTTGCAAGCCAACCCGTGCACCTTCTACTAGTAGCACAGGAGAGTCCAGATGAGAGCCCGCCACCTTACAGCATGTGCAGACCAAGTAAGTGCTGGCAGGCAGCACATGCAACTGCTGAGCAGTTTTTCACCTCACACAACATGACAGCTCACCTGTACATGTGTACGGCCACGCCCTTCATGGCTGGTCTAAGCTAAGTAACACCCCGCTGGCGGAAGCCGCATGGAGCCGGGCAGGCGGCAAATATTTTGCTCGCCCGCGCACGATAACTGCGCGCACAGCACAACACAGCGGAACACAAAGGTGTCAACCATTGAAGGCCACAAAGGTTGTGTGCAAAAGCACAACTCATGTTCAACACGCGTGCCCGCTTGTACACATGAATGCTGCCACCACTTCACGATTCCCATGCGTGATCGTTGCAAACCCATGGTGCACATCAGCTGGGCCACACCAAATTGCCCGCACACTCATGTCACAACAACAATCTGGCATGTTGATTCACCTTATCGTGCTGGCTTGCGGTAGGCTCAAACATGCTGTCCGCCAGTTATGGGGGTGAAGAGCTGACCCGAGCCGAATAGTACCTAAAAGTAGGTGAAAATATGCACAAAATGCCGATGCCGACCCCTTGAGGTGGCCTGAGTTGCTGTGGTGGTGGTGGTGGTGCTCGAAGCCCAACGCACACCTGCCGCCGTGTACGCACAGTGCTGCAGGAGTAAAAGCAGCAGCGGGCAGGGTGTGGGCATACATTTGTGTCAGGTGGTGGTAAACCGCAGCACTGTGCATGTACAACAAATTGCGCACTACTTCGAAGTACTTCAGAACGTAGTGTAGTACAGTTTCTGCGAAGTATACTGAAGTACTGGTACTACAGTAGTATACAGTACGTGTGTATACTGCTGCAGTGTACTTCGTATATGCACTCACAATATAGACATGTATGCACGTACTTCAAGAAATGTACAGTGTAGAGGTACTACTGCAGTAGTGCTTCAGGCAGTATACTCTGAAGTACTTGAAGTATGTACTAGCAATATACTTCAAGTATGCCATATACTACATAGTAGTACTTCGAAGAAACATGGTATACCTTTTTTTCTGCACGCACCAGGGTGCATGGTGTAGCCAACCTATGGTGGGAAGGAGAGCAGCAAACTGCTGGTGCAGCACCGTGTACTCAGCATGCGTACTACAGGCCTGGGACTGGTCAGCAACTCAGCAGTCTTGCACAGTGCCACCCCCTGATGGAGTGCACAACTCACTGCCAGCATAGTGTCGTATGAAAACCATCACACACAAGCACACACTGGTGCAAAAGCAACTGATTTGTCTGCCTCGAGAGGTGCACGCCAGTCGCGCGCCGCGCTAAACTCACCTGTACACCCGGCGTGCCGCAGCCTTCACAGCCTGTTCCTGCGCTGCATCCAGCCACATCTCCGCTTGCACAGCTGCTGCTATGGAATGGAGTGCTGAAAAAGGATAAAGGCCTGGGGCATGAGGCTGAGCAGGGGCACCAGCAACAGCGGCAGCGGGCAGCAGACCGAAATTGTCACTTCACAAGTTGCAGTCGGAGTAGAGCACGGTTGCTCAGCAGTAGCATGGTGCACAGAACAGCGTACACTGTGGATAACTTGACTGACCATAGCAATGGGTAGGTGAAGCAATGCTGGTGCTGCTTCACGGATGACCGCGGGTACTACTGAGATTTCAAGTGCACACGCATTGGCACCATGCCCGGCATGCCGCTTTGTAATGCTACCACTGTCACCGCAGGACGCACGGCACACACAAGTGCAGCATGGGCCATGAAACGGCATGAGACTGCAAACACAAAATTACAAACCACCCATGCACACAACAATGGTAACACCTGCCGCTGCTACTGAGCCTCACCTGTCGCGACCCCTCGCACAGCCACCACCGTTTGCCACGGATGCATTGAAGACATCCCTCGAGCAAGAAAATCACCCGCGTTATTGCTACTGCCCACCGCCACACGCCTGCTGCTGACCACCCGCTCCGCCCTCTGCCACGTTCTCGCTGCCGCCACATACAATGCCATGCGGCGCACCGCCACGCGTGCTCCCCCCGTATGGACACTGCTGCTTGCTGTCTGCTGGGTGCAGTGAGACAGGGGCAGTGGGCAGGCATGCACGTGTGCTTAGCGGCAGCGCAGCAACCAAGTACTGTTGTGACCCTGAAATGCACCACATGCCGCTAATACGCGTGCATCTGGCTCAATGTGCTCAGCAGTTGTGTATGCGCTGGCATGGTGCAATGCGCACGCATGCCACCATGCTCAGCACAGTGTAAGCAAATGCGCCTAATGCTCACATCAAATAACAGAGGCGATTATCATCATACACACACAGCCACACACCCATGCCCACACATTAGTGCCAGGACCCACCCTGCTACCGATTGCTGACCCAAAGTTGCTGACCGCCCGCTCCTGCTGGATGCGCCTGTTGTATGCCTGCCACCGCTGCCGCTGCTTCCTTGCTGTGTGTACTGCTGCTGCTGCTGCTGCTCCCTGCCGGGCACCCCGCTGATCCGCCTGGTGTCGTAAACGCTGCTGCTGCTCCTGCCGCTTTTATGAAAATGACGTGGATTACAAGTGTTTGATCCCTCTCCTCAAATGCTGCTGGTGCTGGTGCACTCCCACCCCCCCACCCCCAACCCCGCCACCCCTCCACTGCTGTTGCGTGCACCGCCACCACAAATTGGTAAGGGCAGTGTCAAAGTGGTGCGCCGCGCCTGTGCTGCCGCCAAAAGTCTCGGAATTCCTTTTAGAGCCGTAACTCCTAATGCTGGTGTGATGCGCCTACGCCCCTGGCGCCGCATGGTACTCCCCAAAACACGTGCACTCTCGGGCTCCCTTGTTGCCAATGTTGAACTTGAAGTTGAAGTTATGTCACGATCTGCTCCCCCCCCCCCCCCCCCCCCCTTCCCGGTGCTGTCCAGTAGAGCGGCGGTGGTGACATGGGCGCTGATGAAAGGGCGCCTGTGTGCCGCCGCTGCTGCCAGAGCCGCTGTCGGTGGTGCGGTAGCGCTGCTGCCCCCGCCCGCGCCACGGCTGCCACCGCAGTCACCCACGCTGCTGCCGCCGCGGCCGCCACCTCTGCTGCCGCTGCTGCTGCTACGGCGCTGCGCCCCCCCGCCCGCGGCCGCCGCTGCTGTTACTGCGCTGCGCCCCCCGGCCCGCTGCTGCCGCCGCCCGCGCTGCTGCTGCACTGGCGCTGCTGCCCCGCCCGTGCTGCTGCTGCCGCGGCGACCAACACTGCCGCTGCCGCCTCCGTGGCCGCCACCGCCACTGCCGCCGCTGGTGCTACTGCGCTGCGCCCCCCCCCCGCTGCTGCCGCCGCCGCGCTGTCCCCCCCTTGCTGCCGCCCTTCGCCCGCCCGCAGCTGCCGGCGCATCCGCCACACACACCCCCCACCCGCTGCTGCCACCGCTGCCGCCCGTCCGCCGCCAGTGCCATCCCCGCTGCAGCCGCTGCCGCCGCCGCCGCCGCCGCAGCTTGGGACAGGTGGTAGCAGGTGAGGTGAGGAGGGGGGGGCGGCGCTTTGGAACTGGGTGGGGGGGGCGGCGGGATGGGGGGTTCAAAGATGGCGAGGTCAGGTGGCCTCCGACGCATCCAGCTGCGCGCTGAGGTCGACCCCCCGCTGCACGAACTCGAGCCACGCCACGTCACTCGAAGGCGGGAGCTGCTCCTCCACGGCCGCCAGCTGCTCGCTGTGCTGCTGCTCGAACCGTGAGTAGCGCGCCGCCGCCGCGTCGTCCGCTTCGCCCAGCTCACCCAGCATCACGCCGTGCGCGGACGCAGAAGCTCGAGCCACGCCGCGTCACGCGAAGGGAGCTGCTCCTCCACGGCCGCCAGGTGCTCCATGTGCTGCTGGTCGAGGTCGTCAGAGCCCGCCACCGCCGCGGCCGCCGCTTCGCCCAGCTCGGCCAGCGTCACGCCGTGCGCGGCCGCCGACGCCGCGAGCGCCCGCTCCAGGATCGCCAGCTGCTCCTGGACGGCGTCGCCGCGCGCCAACGCCGCGTCCAGCTGCTCGCCCAGGTCTGCCTCGCAGTACGTGAGCTCCAGACGGGTGGCGTCGTGCGCAGCCTCGGACGCCACGAATCCCTCGCACATGATGGCCAGCTTCTCCTGAAGCAGGTTGCAGTGCACCGCGGCTGCGTCCAGCTGCTCGCCCATCTCCGTCTTGGTGTTTGCCAGCTGAGACCGCGTCTCACTGTGCGCGCGCACTGAAGCCAAGAGCCTCCCCCGCACGGCCGCCAGCTGCTGCATGAGCTTGGTGCAGCGCGCCTCCGCGGCCGCCTCGCAGCGCCACGTGTGCTTGCACTCGGTGAGCTCCTCTAGTGTCGAGTCGAACTTCGCCTCCATCTCCTCCAACTGAAGCTGTAGGGACGCGCCCGCGGCGGTGGCGGCGCCACACCGCGCCGTCAGCGAGTCGTGCGCGGAAACAGCGGCGGTCAGCTGCTCCTCCAGTGATTCGCGCGCGGCGGTGGCGGCGCCAAGCTGCGCCGCCAGCCAGCCGCACACGGCGGCGGTGTCGCCAAGCCGCTCCGTCAGCGAGTCGCGCGCGGAAGCGGCGGCGCCAAGCTGGTTCTCCAGGAAGTCACGGTCGGCGTTCGCGGCGGCGAGCTTCTGCTGCAGCTGCGTGCAGCAGTCCAGCACCGCGGCCGCGTCCTCGCCCAGCTCCCTCTCGGTCCTCTCCAGCAGGCTCAGCATCTCCTCGTGCTCCTGGTCGGAAAAGTCGAGGTCGGACTCGAGCTGCTTGCAGGTGGCCTGCGACGCCTCCAGCTGCGTGCGCAGGGCTACCTTGCGCTGACCAAACTCCTCAGCGGCCTCCAGGTGTGTGCTGAGGTCAGCCACGCACTGAGCGCCCTGGGTCTGCAGCTGCGCGGCGAGCTCCTGCAGCTGCTCCCTGTGCTGCTGCTCGAGCTGTGCGCAGTGTGCCGCGGCCGCCTCCGCCGCCTCGCCCAGCCTCGCCTCGCACACCACGAGCGCCGCCCGTGCGGTGTCGTGCGCGGCCTCTGACGCCGCGATGGCCCCCTGGGTGGTGGCCAGCCGCTCCTCGAGCTGCTCCAGCTGCTCACCCATGCGTGCCTCGGTGTCACCCAGCGTGGCACGGGTAGTGTCGTGCGCGGCGACCGAGGCGGCGAGCTCCCCCCCCACGGTGGCCAGCTGCTGCTTGAGCGTGTCGACGTAATCCGAAAGTGCGTACACCTGCCAGCTCAGGTCCCCGTCCAGGCAGATGAGCGGCCGCCGCGTGACGTCGTGGGCAGCCGTGGACAATATGGCTGCCAGCCGCCGCTTGTTTGTTTCGACGTACTCCGGAAGGAGTGACAGCTGCGAGCTCAGGTCCGCCTCAACGCAGTCGCGTTCCCGCCGCGTGGCGTCGTGGGCGGCCGCCGCCGCATCCAGCTGCTCACCCATGCCCGCCCTGGTCTCATCCAGCTCGAGCCGCGCCGCGTTGAGTGCGAGCTCCAGAGCCGCGACGTCCCCCTGGGCGGTCGCCAGCTGGGCCCTGAGCTCCCTGCGCTCGGACCGCGCGGCTGCCGCCTCGTTTCGAAGCTCGTGGTTCTGGTGCTCTGTGACGTGGCGCTGCTCGTGCGCCCGGACGGCCGCCACCCCCACCACGTTGAGCCTGACTGTCGTCAGCCTGTGCTTCCTCTGCAGCGCTTGGTGGGCCGTGGTAACGGTTGCCAGCTGCCCCTTCAGAGCTGCCATCTCTGAGGGGTGATGGGCGCGCCGGGCGGGGGCGGAGGGCGGGAGAGGCAGGGTCAGATGCCGCGGGCTGGCAGCGCTCACACGGCGTGTGCACAGTGTGTGGCATGGCGCCTGCGGTGTGCTGCTGTGGGCCAGAGCATGTCAGGGGGGGGGGCAAAGGGGGGGGGCTGTGTGCGAGCAGTAGCACAAGCTCACCTGCGGCATTGCCGACCAGTTTCGCGGCCACCTTGCCGATGGCGGTGGGCATCATGCCCACCACCACCTGGCCCGCCCTGCTGGCGAAGCTCATGGCTCTGATGTGCGACCGCTGCTGCGTCGCCTCGCGGTGGCGAGAGGGGGTGGCAGCTGCCGCTGAGAGAGGCACGGTGTGTGCTGAGAGGGCTCCGTGCCGCGCCGTTGCTTTTGCTGTGCCTGTGCTGTCTGTGCCGCTGCTGCTGCCGCCGTGCTGCCGCAAACTTATGTGAATGACGTTGCTGCCCACACAACTTGCGGCGCTGGTGCCTGGACCAAAAAACGGGTCTTTGTTGTGTGGTGCGAACTGTCAAACGGTTTCACATTTGAGGCGCAACTGCCAAGGAGAGAGGTTTTCATGTGGGTTATTACAGTACGCTGTAGTTATTTTTGTGAGTGTATTTTGTTAGAACTTTCTTGTGAGCATGCAGTAGTACAAGGCGATGGAGCGGCACAGGCAGCGGCTGACGGTAGGGTGGCGCAGGCGGGAGCTGGTGAGGGGGTGGCGCATGCAGC
>JAULBY010025428.1:0-17198 GCA_032358315.1 Ophiocytium majus | reverse complement strand
AACACTAATGAATGTGCACTTACACATGAACATTAACATGGAGGCGCTGAGCTAAAGCACCCTAGCCAGGCACTTCAGAGTGGCAGGTTGCCGACACCGAGTACTGCGTCCTCAACGACAAGATTGATGCCCTGCGCACCATTGTGAGTTGCAGCCCTGGCTGCCAGCTGCTGCTGCTGCCTCTTGCACCTGCGGTGTTAATGAAATTGCCTTTCAGAGTGAGGCAAACAGGCCTCAAGCCTTGGCGGTGGTACGGTCGCTGCTGCTGTGCTACACCATGGCTTCTACCGAGGATGGTGGCTTTTTTGCCATGGTGTTGCCCAACAGCTGCCCGGTATTGCTTGAAAGTAATGCATCATGTAGTGGCAACCACTGCGCTTGAAGCAGTTACCCCCCGCTCAGTGGGGAGGGACCAGTCAAGGCAGCTCATGCACGCAGGAAAACGCAGAGCTGGGTGCCACTGGGCGCCAGCAGCAGCATCACATTCCTGTTGTGTTCCACGCGTTGACTTGTTCGCGTATCATGGCAATGGAGCCCTGCTGCCACCTCCTCCCTTTCACGGGTCATGTGTCAGTCACTTCCCATCAAAACCACCTACATTACTGTATCGATGCAAAATAATCCCACCTTTTCAAAAGAGTGACAAAGTAGGACCTCCGTCGCGTTACCTTCTATTGTTTACTTGCCGCTTTCAACCTGCTCGAAATGGGGGTGAGGAAGCCAGCTTGTAAACTTTCACATCATCCCATATGTAAACGTGCATGCTGCTGACTGTGACCAACACAGCCCATAGCTGCAGGGGGCCACCACCGTGACTACTAGCAGCACCAGCAGCCGTGACGGCTGCAGCACGAAACCCACTGCTCCTTGGTTGTTGTGTCCACCTGCATTCAAGCACCCACACTGACACATTGTTGTTACCTTGGCAATGCCTGCATCCCCCCCCCCACCCCACCCCCCACCCCTCTCCTCCCTGGCCTGGTTTGGAGCAGCTGCAGATCCACCAGCGCTATGGCACCACAATGGAGTGGGGATACTCCGACCCCAAGCAGTGCTGCGTCGTGGGAGGTTACAGGGTGCACCGCAACGGCACACACCTGCACGCCTATGCCGCCAAAGCAGGAAACACCGCCACGCTGGACTTCCTCTCGGACAACGGCTGCCCTCTCCGCACCATCGACAGTGACCGCCAACCCTACGGCGCTCCCTGGATGGCTGGCGCAAGCGCGGGGCAGACGGAGTCCCTGCGGTGGGCGCACGAGCGCGGCATCGACGCTGGCATCGGGCTGTGCTCAGCAGCAGCGCAGAACGGCCGCATCGACGCCCTCAAGTTCCTGCACAGCATCGGCAGCTACTGGGACGGCAACACGTGCAGGGTTTTGGCGTGCGGCGGCCACCTGGAGGCGCTGCAGTGGGCGCGCTCCCAGGGGTGCCCCTGGGACGCGCGGACGTCCCAAGCGGCGGCGATGAATGGCCACTTGCACGTGCTCAAGTGGTGCCGCGCCACCCACTGCAAGGTTACCACCTGGGCATGCGTAGTCGCGGCCGCCGGCGGCCATACGGAGGTGCTGGAGTGGCTGCACGCACACACGAGAGCTCCGTGGGACCACTGGACGTGCACGCGCGCGGCGCAGTCTGGCCACCTCGCAGTGCTGCAGTGGGCACGCGAGAGGGGGTGCCCATGGGACGCGATGACTGTGAGCGAGGCTGCGAGGCACGGCCACCTGCACGTGATCGAGTGGGCTCTGGCGGATGGCTGTGAGTGGGACCCCGCTCTGACGCTGCGCAGCGCGGCGGGGTACGACCAGCAGCGAGTTAGCGCGTGGGTGGTGACGTACTGCCGCGAGCACGGAATCGAGCTGCAGAGCGGGTGCCGCTGAGAGGCGGGGTGGTGTGCGAAGTAGCGCGCAACTGTGGCACGCGTGTGATGGTAGAGCAGCCGGCAGCAGCGGTGGTGACAGGGCCGAGGTTCCAGCAGCTTGGTGCACAGTGTTGGGGGGTAGGGGGTAGGGGGGGGGGGCGGGGGGGGGGTGTGTTCGTGCTTGGTTTAGCAGGTGGCGGTGCATGGCTGCCTTGCAATTTGTGCACTGTGCTGTGGGGTGTACTGCATGCGGGTTTCCAGCTGGAGGGCGGGTGTCACAGCTTTCAGGTCATCCGCGGCCGTTTGTCTCTGTTCTGCGGCCCAGCTGCGGCTGTGCCTCAAGAGCCCTGAGTTCATATTTTATTCCTCCTGCACAACTGGTGGCGTCACTGCCAGCTTCCTGCCTGCTCTGGCTAAATTTCATGTGGGGAAGCACCCAACGCAAAGACCGAAGCAATCAACCCAGGAATGGTTGTGAAAACAAGGCTGATAGTGCATTGTCGTGCTGTTGGTGTTGGCTTGCCCTGTGGCAGCAGACAGCAGACCAGCACCTGTGCAGCATAGCACTTCTTGTTCTCGGTTTGCACAGAGTTGTGAGTTCGTGAGTTCGTGAGTTCGTGGTTTGTGCATGTGCCGCCAGGCATGTACGCTGGCATGCATGGCATGGGCTCTTGGCCAGTGTGCCAACACATCACATCGAACCTCAAACAGCATGCTCAGCAGCAACTCACCATCGGTGCTCAGCAGCAGCAAAAGCGCATTACACACACATCCACCGCCCCGTGCGGTACCGCGGGGTGTTCTATATTCAGGGGTGGGGAGGGCAGGCACCGTGTGCCATGCCACCAACATACACGTGGCTGTGTACAGAGCGTGTGCGCGCACCATCACTGGCACAACGGAGTCACATTGAAAGGCGTGCGGAGCGTCCATGTGGGCCGGCCGGCTCGCCGTAGGACACAGCGCCGCCTGGACTCCCTACCTCACAACATGTCCAAATGCTATGCACTAGAAGCGCCGCCGTCGCCCGCTGCCTGCGCGACGCCCGTGCGGTACTCCGCCTTGAGCTCCCACTGGTTGCGGTGCGGCCCGCTGCGGTGCATCTCGCAGAACTCTCGCAGGACCTGCGCGGGGGCGTCGGGTGGCCACCGAAAAAACAGAGCGGTAAGGGGTGTGAGAATGGCAGGCATGGCAGGCGGGCGGTGCCGCGCTATGCTCCCGCGGTGCAGCGCTAGGAGCGCTAGAATGTTTTACAGATGCGAATGGTGCAAGGTATGTGTTTGTGTGGTCGGGGGAGCAACTGGACGGGTGCAAGGGCAGGTGCTTGCTGCCGTGGCATGATGCGTCAACATGGACAGCACGGGTGTCCTGCGCGGTGGGTGCTCAGCAGCCGGTGCTCAGCAGCACGGCGGGGCAGCAGTGCGGACGCAGCAGCGCACACAAACAGTGCCCTGCTCAACAGCAGCAGCTGCTGCCAGCGGCAGCAGCAGTGGCGGCAGCACCGACGGCAGCACACGACCCCGTGCTCAACACACAGCCTGCGGCACCACAGCTCAGCAGCAGTGCGGGGTGCGGCGGCCGGCTCACCCCCTTGAGGTGGTCGTCCGGCTGCATCAGGCGCGCGTTCAGGTCCTTAAAGAGCCAGCGCTCCTGCACGTTGAACAGCTCAAACAGTCGCCCGCGCAGCGCGCCCTTCTCCATGCGCAGCTTCTTCAAGCCGCCGCCGGGGCCACTGGGCGCGTCCATGCCCGGCACGAGCGGCCCCACCCCCGCCTCGCGCTTGCGGCTGCGCTCCTCGTCCATGGCAATGTCGAAGATGTGGCGCTCGCCCGCGCCGCTGGAGGCCTCGGGCTGCTTGCGCACAATGTCCGTGGGCTTGACGTACCTGCACGAGGGCGGCGGCGGCGGTGGCGGTAATGCTCAGCAGTGGCAGGGGCGGCAGCAGTGGCGTTGGTTGGAGTTGGCGCGCAGCGGCGGCAGGAGCGGGAGGCGGGGCGCGGCGGCGGCAGCAGCGGTGGAGCACATCCGTCGGCGCTCAGCAGCGGCGGCTGCACCGCGCAGCAGTGCTTGGCGGTAGCAGCGAGGGGGGGCCGGGCGCGGCAGTGGCGGCCGCAGGCAGCGGCTGTGGTGCGCGCGCAGGCCCAAGCCAGCAGCGCTCAGCAGAAGGCGGTGCTCGGCGCATAACGGCAGCAGGCAGCGGCAGCCGTCAGTGCATGCACTCCCCGCAAGGAGAGCGCACAACCCAGCCGCAGGCGCATGCCACAGAACACAAACGGCCGATGGCGCAGCGTTGCACGGCACCACCGCCAGCGCAGCACCAGCCAGCCGCCCACTTCAGCTGCGCGATGCCAGCCCGCATCTTGCGCAAAACCCCTGCACTTCCCCTGCATGCGAGTGCACTGCCAGCAGAGAGAACAGGCATGCACCGAATTCCCGGGCGGCAAACGTGGCGGCGGCGGGGGGGCGCGGCGGCGCACTCACTGCTGGCTGACGGTGGCTGCGACCATGCGGTTCTGCATGAGGCCTCGGTACTGCGTGCCGGCGTTGGGCTGCATGTTGTACGAGCGCATCACGGTGGCCTCCATGCGCGCGCCGCCGCCGCGCTTGAGTCCCGCCGGCGTCTGGCTGAACACAAGGGAGTCCGTAACCTGCGGGTGTGAGCGGAACACGGGAGCCGCGGTGGCAACAGCAGGAGCAGAGGCAGCAGCGGCGGCGGCAGCAGGACCGGTATTGGCAGCAGGAGCGGAGGCAGCAGCGGCGGCGACAGCAGGAGGTGGTGGCAGCAGGAGCAGGGGCAGGAACGGCGGCGGCAGCAGCGGCAGTGGCAGCAAGAGTGGTAGTGGCAGCAGCGGCGGCGGGCAGCAGCGGCAGCGGGCAGCAGCAGCAGAGGCAGCAGGAGCAGAGGCAGTAGCGGCGGCGGCAGCAAGAGCGGTAGTGGCAGCAGGGGCAGGGGCGGGAGTGGCGGCGGAGCAGATGCAGAGTGCAGCAGCGTAGGGCAGTAAGCACAACAGATTTTAGGCTGGGGCTGGAGAGTGAGCATTGGCTGCTACAGTAGTGTAGACGCTGAGCAGGTGCAAGTATGCGCAGCGTGCATGTGCACACGTGGATTGGCAGCGGCGCTATAGTTGTCATGTTCATCAATGGAGGCCCCAGAATTGTGTGCGTGCAAGAGCTGCTTGCGCCGCTGCAGCTGGGTGACAGGCTTGACTACAGTGCGGCCCCAGATGCCCATGCGCGCACGGTATCAAGTGATACAGCTGCAGCCACGCACTGCATATGAACCACTTCCACAGCAGCACACATTGGTACTCCGGCGTTGTCAACTAACGCCTTGCGCACAAGCACGCCCCTGCGCCACACCCAGCCCGGTCTCCGCCACCGCACCGCACACCCAACCACGCACACCAAAGGTGAAACTGCAGCAGACAGAGCTTCCACAACGCGCAGCAGCCAGCTCACCTGTTCTCGCACCAGCTTGAGCGTGTAGTCAGGCAGCGCCACCCTGCGCCCGCCCACCACCTCCGTTGTTTTTCCCGCCAGCTGCACCTCGAGCAGCTCCGAGCCGTCTGCTTCGCGCTTGACGACCAGCTGGCCCAGGTCGCCCCCCTCCTCCACATGCTCCCACGCCTTTGCAACCGCTGGCTGGAGGGGCGGAAGGCAATGGGTAGTGATGGGTCAGGGCTCATAAAGTATTTTATAGCACCGTGATGGGTCAGGGATTCTAACGTATTTCAGAGCGCCTTTGCAACCGCTGGCTGCATGGGGGGGAGGGCAATGGGTAGTCATGGTCAGGTCTTATGAAGTAATACTGTAGTACTACGTAGTACTACGTACTATTTAGTACTTCAGAAGTATTTGTTAGCGCCTTTGCCACCGCCGGCTGGAGGGGGCGGCGCAATGGATAGCCATGGGCCAGGGCTTATAACGTACTACTGTAGTATTTTAGAGCGCCTTTGCCACCGCTGGCTGGAGGAGCAGAGGGCAATGGGTAGTGATGGGGTCAGGGCTTATGAACTACTTCGAACTGTTTGATAGCGCCTTGGCCACCGCTGGCTGGCGAGGGCAACGGGTAGTGGTGGGTCGGGGCTTGTTTCGCACCTTAAATGTTGTATAGTAAATACGCATATTTCTACGCCCAGAAGCGCAAGATACGGTGTCTATGCCGTATAGACATGCTTGTATTGTTGTAATTATGTCATACGCCGTGCTCACATGCGTTTTACGGCGTATGATTAAAATTTTGTACGCTGTCACCCGTCACTAGCGATGGGGCATGCAGGACGTGATAGTATGCTCTTCGCTGCAGCCGACGGTAGTTAACCTCCCCCCCGCCCCCCTAATTGAGGCGCGCACAGTAAATGTGAGGGGTGCGTGACCAGGCTACAGCACCACTGCCACTGAGAACAGCCCGCTAAGCCAAAGCACATTGAATTAGCCCCACGTCGCACAAAAAAATGGGCGCATTGCCCCCCAAATTGGATCACCTCCAGGGGCAGGTACTTGCGTTTGCTGCCAGCCGTGGCTGCTGCAGCAGCCGTCTCAGACTCTGCGCGATCTCACTTCCGCTTCGAGCCCGTGCCCACAGGGTCAGCCGCAGCCACTGCAGCAACAGGCAGCTGCTCCGCCATGGCAGCCAGCGTGTGTGTGTGTGTGTGTGTGTGTGCTTGCGCGCGTGTGTGTGTGTTTGTAAATATTTAGAGCTCTCGCTCCTCACAGCCACGTACCGACGGCGCTGCACGACCGGTGCGCACGGTACCAATGCTGCAGCCGCGGCACAAGGGGTTCAGCCCCTCCCCCCCCCCCCCCCGCTTAATCACCGACGCCCGTCGCTATGGACGCATCTCACAGGCCCTGTGAGGGCTACACGCCGGGGTGATGCCGAATAACCCCCCCCTCCCTAGAACAGAGGACGCCATGCCCCCAACAGCGCGCAGCAGGGGGGGCGTGATCACCGTCGGCTACGGTATGCTGTTGATTACAAAGGAAAATGTATGCGTGTACGCATGGACTTGTAAGTCAACAGTAGCATGGCTCCAGGGCCGAGCTGGCAACCGGCTGGTTAGAAGACAGCGCATGTAAGGCGCTGATGCAAGGTGTTGGTATTGCGGCACCATCGGCGCAGCACTCTGGAAGCAGCACTGCTTCAATTTCGTTTTGAAATTGTTGGCAAGCTTGCGTTGGTCCGGCCAGCAGCAGCAGCAGCGGCGCGGCACCCACGCAACTTGCAGGCCTCGTCTGCTGTGTGCACTGCTGCCTGGTGTGCGGAACCGTTACTGGACCAGCCACGGCACCACCAGCACCAGAAGAATTTCCATGCTACAAGCGCGCCTTGCGTCTGCAAGGCGTATGTGCCCCGGCCGCCCTCGGTGCCTGGCGAACGACCGCCCAACTGTGTCCAAAATGTTGCTGCCCACAGTTTGAAGTTTTGCATTGCGCAGAAAGCACTCACCGGTACTTTAACGAGCCACATCCGTCTACCAGGCGTCTCGCTAACGGGTGTGACACTGGTAAGATCCAGCATGGTGCGTGGCACCTTCCTGTCCCCTAGCTCCTCCTCGCACCCCTTGCCGTCATCCACCACCTTTTTCCTAGGCTGTAGGGCCTGGTCCTTCTTCCTTTTGTTGCCACCCAGGGCCACCAGGTCCGCGGGAGGGCGCTGCATCGTGCGCACGGAGTCGCAGTATTTGCAGGCGAAGGCTAGACTGGCCGCGCGGTCATCCGATGCCCCTGCAGTCTCTGGTCCCGTATCAAGACCAGACGCCTGGATCTGGCAGATTCAATGATAAAAAGTGTGATATTTCGTCGCACCGAGCTCAGCAGACGAAACTGAAATGTGGCACTTGAAGCTCCGAGCGCGCACAGGCAGGAGAGTCTCGCTTGTCGCTTCACTGGGGAAGAGAGTGCAGGAGCCCAGCCCGCCGCGGACGCCTGTCGACAACGCCAACAGGTGCGCCTCGACGCTAACATGACCCCTTGCTGCCGCAGCTCTCACGCCTGCTGCCCACCAGTCCCAGCTGCGGTGCACACACACGGCATGTGCGCGGTGTGCGTTGTGGTGTTGCCCATCCGCCGTTTTCGGTCGTGCGACGCTCACACACACGGTGCTCCGCTGCCTGCTGCCCTGCCGCTGCGCCAACAGCAGCAGCCATGCACACCAGGGTAGCAGTCGTGCTGGTGGCCTGCGCGGGGGCGGCCCAGGGCTTCCTGGCGGGCACCCCCCTCCCCACCCGGACAGGCAGCAGCAGCACCCTGCGCATGGCAGGCGATGCCATCGTGACCATCGGCACACGAGGGTCGCCCCTGGCGCTGGCGCAGGCTTACGAGACGAGGCGGTTGCTCAAGGAGAAGTTCCCGGAGCTGGCACCCGACGGCGCTGTTGCCATTCAGGTTCGTGTGCACACCCGGCTGTGCCCTCATTTGCCCGGCTCGTGCATGCATGCAGGGTTTGATGAGTGTTGCAGGGTTCTGTGCATGCGTCCTCCACTGCTGTTGCAGTGAGGTGCTTGCTGCGTGGTGGTGCGGCCTTGGTGTCAGGCTGCCTGACGAGGTCACTACGGCGTGCAAAGGTGGTGCTCATTTCTGGCCACTTTGCTGTGCATGCACGCGGACAGCAGGCAGGTGCCTTATAGAGACGACTTGAGAAGGCAGCGACTGCATCCGTAGGATGACCTGTGCGATGCACTGCTGTTCGACGCTGGAACAAGTGGCCAGCAGCATTTGTTGGTGAACTACATAATTGCATGTGCGGGCTGAAGCACCAGCTCTGCAGTGCAGGTTTTATTCTTGCAATGTGGTGCGAAAAAATGAGTAATTATGCATGTGCCATCAAGGCTTCCGCAGCGAATTCCAAAGGTACAAGGTACTCGACCAATAGAAGTTTTATTTATTTGCACTTGGCGGCGTGCAAGAGCCCATGACATGTATGCCAGCACGCTCACTGGCGGCCATGACACGAATCAAATGCACGACAAAGTATGTACACGTGTACAGACCAAGAAGAGGGCTAGCGGGTGCCCGCAGGCTAGCTAGGGCTCGACCTGCCAGGGCAGGTCACCCTCCACTAGTAGTATTATCTAGCATTTCAAGTAACTCTTCTGTAGCACTTAAAGGCTTATCCATTGCAATCACAGCTCATTACCTGCTTGTCGCAGCACCAGCACCACACGGTCCAGCCTTTGAGTGTCGCACTCGCATGCGCAACGTGTTCCTTTTAAAAGTGGCTCACAATAAATCACGTGCCCAGATGGAATGCACCTCGGTGAACACATTAATGATGTAAATGCACTCACCCTCTTCATATGCGTGTGCTGCCGTAACCGCGGCGCGCAGGTGATCAAGACCAGCGGTGACATGATCCTGGACAAGGCCCTGAGCGAGATTGGCGGCAAGGGGCTCTTCACCAAGGAGCTCGACGTGCAGCTGCTCAACAAGGACGTTGACATTTGCGTGCACTCCATGAAGGTGTGTGAACATTTTTTATGTGATTTTTCCATTATTACTTGAAAAAATCAAATAAAAAATGAAGTGGCAGTCATGTGCCATCAATGAGCTCGACGTGCAGCCGCTTAACAAGGACGTTGACATTTACGTGCACTCCACAAAGGTGTGTGTGCGCATGTTTTTGTTATACTTCTTGAAGTATAGTGGAAATCGTGTGCTCTGCTCCAAGGAGCTCGACGTCCAGCTGCTCAGCAAGGACATTGACATTTGCGTGCACTCCATGACCGTCTGTGTGAACATGAGTTTATTACTTCCGAAGTAAAGTGGCAGTCATGAGTTCTGCTGCAAGGACCTTGACGTACAGCTGCTCCACAAGGACGTTGACATCTGCGTGCACTCGCTCAACAAGGACGTTGACATGTGCGTGCACTCCATGACGGTGTGCGGGCATGTTTTTATCATGACGCGGCAGTCAAGTGCAAGTGTTGTGCTGCAAGGAGCTTGACGTACAGCTGCTCAACAGGATGTTGACATGTGCGTGCACTCCATGAGGGTGTGTGTGAACATGCTTTTCGTTCCTTCGGAAGAGTAAAAGTGGCAGGCATGTGTACTGCTGCAAGGAGCTTGACACCCAAGCTGCTCACCACGGATCTGACATCTGTGTGCACTCCATGAAGGTGTGTGTGAGCATTTTTTTTATTTCTCCAAGAGGAAGTCACGTGATGTGCTCCAAGGATCTGGACATGCAGAGTTGTGTTCAACGTGGATGTTCGCATCTGCGTGCGCTGCATGACGGTGTGTGTGCCATGCATGTAGTGTTGTTGCAAAGTGCAAATCATGTGGTCTGCAGTCTGCAGCTCAGCGCTCAGGGTTGTCAACAAGGACATTTATCAAAGGTTCAGGTATCCGGGCTCCATTGGATTAGATCGAGGACTTGTGCAGCGTGCGCACTGTTTAAACAAAAAGTTTTTTCAGGTATCAGTTCACACTTGAAGTGGAAACTGTGCAGCCTGCGCAACGTTTTTCATCAAGGTTTTTCAGGCTCGTGCTCTGAACCAGTTTGCCGTTGGAGGACGGGGGTGAAGTGAGCAGCAGGTGACCACCGCCGACGTGGAAGTGGTTCGCATGCAAATGCATCGGCATTTGTGCATTTGCATTTACTTGCTAAACCGGTACAGCATACTTGCCATTTTGAAGCACACCGCCCCCCTGGATAAGCTCTCCCATTGGCACATGCGCAGATTAAAGTACCCGGCAAGGAAGGGAACCCCCCCCCCCCCCCGCCCTCCCCTCACCCCCCTTGCCCGCCCGTGCGCTGAGCAGGATGTGCCCACATGGATCGTTCCCGGAACGGTCCTGCCGTGCACGCTGGAGCGCGAGGACACGCGCGACGTGTTCATCTCTGACAAGGCCGCGCGGCTGGAGGACCTGCCCCAGGGCGCGGTCATCGGCAGCGCGTCGCTGCGGCGCCAGTCGCAGATCCTGGCCAGGCGCCCGGACCTCAAGGTGAATTTGTTGAAGTTGTTGTTGAAGTAGCTGTTGAAGTTGGTTAAAACGGTCATGTGCAGCGCGTCGCTGCGGCTTCAGTCGCAGATCCTGGCCAGGGCCCAGACCTCAAGGTGAAGTTGTTGAAGTTGTTGTTGAAGTAGCTATTGGAGTTGGCAGAAAAATGGTCATCGGCAGCGCGTCGCTGCGCCAGTCGCAGAACCTGGCCAGGCGCCCGGACCTCAAGGCGCGGGGTTGTTGAAGTTATTTTTGAAGTTTTTGTTGAAGTTGTTGTTGAAGTATCTACCGAAGTTGGTCAGAGCCGTCATCGGCAGCGCATCGCTGCGGCGCCAGTCGCAGATCCTGGCCAGGCGCCCGGACTTGACGGCGTGGGTTGCTGTTGAAGTTATCGTCAACTGCGGAGAATGAGAAAGTGTACTTCAAGTTGTTACCCACGGCATCAGCAGCAGCGCGTTGCTGCCCAGATTCCTGGTCAAGCGTCTTTGTATCTCAAGGTGAGAGTTGTTGAACTTTGAACCTCATAGTGTGAGTTGTTGAACTTGTTGTTGAACTTGTACTGCATACTGCTGACATGAATTCCAGGTAGGGTGGTGTCAAAGACAACAATTTATTTTTTTAAAGCTATTTTTTCGGATAATGCGCAGCGCGCCACCACAAAAAATGCTAGCTGCAGCAACCAGTGCTGTCGGCATGCAGCTGCTCCTTTACCCTAAGTCGGTAGCAGAGTGCGCTTGCTGTATCAACATCTGCAGCATCCTTGCAGACTCGAAGCGATGCCGCCATCTGGCTCAAGCAAGACATTGTGCTTCAGATTCAGCACCTTTAACAGGAGGTGCTGGCGCTACTATGATACAAGCATTGTTTTTACAGCACATGCTGGTAGCGTTCTTGTGCGGAGACAAGTTTCTTTTGGCAGTTTTATAAATGCGCGGGGCGTGTCATGTTCAGGTTCAACTCGGATTGATATGATCACCGACTTATTCCTTTTTTTCCCCTACAGTAACTCAGCTTGGCCGTTGAATAGGGACGGAAGTCAGCACTGCAGTTTGCTTGGCAAAAACATTTTGATGGGCAAAAATAGAGACTACCCCCAGGACTAAGGGACGAGAAGGATGCAGGTTGGACAACCCAGTTCAAACGTCCATGAATGGTGTATGTGGGGTGGGGCAAAGCCATGCTTTGTTATTGCACTACAGTAGTAGACACTACCACCCTAACATGTGTGATGATAGACGGGCAGTTTGTTACTTTATCGAACATTAGGTTTGAGGAATGCGACAGTATGTGCGTCACATTTAAAAAAAAGTGTGTTGTATGCAGGGCAATGTGATGTAGGTATTTACTTTGACGTGGTGCTGTAATCCTATTACCCTCATCACTTGTGTACGCCTATCGTATTGCATTATCATTTTCTTTAAATTGGTATGACGGGATTTGACAGTTTTTGCATCAGACAAACTGATCTTTTGCTGTGCAGTGAAGCAGCAAAGTCCTGCGTGTGCACTCCATTGTGCCCTCAAATACCTAGTTCGCCCCCCAAAAACCTCCCCCGCCTACATGCCCAAAACCCGATAAAGAAATCTGGCTCATTTTCCGGCCTCACAAATCAGTTTTTGTCCCAAAAATCTCTCAGGCCTCAGAAACCGTTCCCGCAACTTGTCCTCGCAGGTTGTGAACTTCCGTGGCAACGTGCAGACGCGCCTGCGCAAGCTAGACGAGGACGAGGTGGACGCCACCATGCTGGCCTACGCCGGCCTGAAGCGCCTAAACATGGCGCACGTCGCCACGCACGTGCTGCCCCAGGAGGACATGCTGCCCGCGGTGTCGCAGGTGCGGTGTGCGGCACACCAGGCTTTCGATGAGCAACAACCTTTGTTTTATGTGATAATCGGTACTGATTTCATGTGCATCAATATCAGTACTACGCAGTACTTCGTGTATACTACAGTAGACTGTACTTGAAGTAATCGTTGGTACAATAGCTGTCAAACAAGCTGCCCGCGGAGTCGCAGGTGCGGGCTGTGGCGCTCTGGTAGAGTGTGACGAGCAGCATGGTGTCAGTACATATTTCATGTGGCAACTACTACGGAAGTACTGTAGTAAGCTCTCAGAAAGGTATGCTGCCGCCGGTGTCGCAGCTGCAATATGGAGCGCACTACTACTACTGGTAGTAGCTTGCATGGCACTTTTGTGATTGTGTGTGTGTGCGCGCGTGCAGGGCGCCATTGGCATACAGCATTATACCTTCCAAATGCTTATGCACATACATGCATGTGTATGTACTTCGTAGTATACACATGTATACACTACCACTACGCGATGCTTCAAGAAGTACACATGTAGTACAGAAAACCGTGTAGTAGATGTGTCCCATGGATTTCCTGTCGCACCGTGTGTGTGTGCATGTGTGTGCATGTGCAGGGCGCCATTGGCATTGGCAAGGAATCTTTTTCGTCCCCTCTGCTGCTGACAGCTGTTATGCCCTTGGCATGCCACATGTCGCATGTGCTGACGAGTGCAGGGCGCCATTAGCATACAGTGTTATTTATAGCTTCACTGTGCATATGTACGAAGTATATGCATATGTACGAATTATATGCGCATGTAGGAATTATATGCGCATGTACCATACACACCACCACTACAAAAAGCTTCCAGAAGTATGCATGTACCACTGCAGTGCTACTGTAGTAGTACAGAAAAATTGTGCACAGGCCTCCCATTAATTCTGTCATGCCGTGTGTGAATGCGTGTGCAGGGCGCCATTGGCCAGGCATCTCTTTCATCCCACCTGCTGCTGACATATATATGTTATGTATATACTTCTATGTTATGCTGCTGACATACATATGTTATGTCCTTGGCATGCGGCATGCCACATGTCACATGCATTGTCCCGCATGCAGGGCGCCATTGGCATACAGTGCCGCGAGGGCGACGAGACCATGCTCAAGTACCTGGACGCGCTCAACTGCCCCAACACCAAGGTGGCCGTGGACTGCGAGCGCGCCTTCCTGGCGGCTCTGGACGGCAACTGCAAGACCCCCATTGCTGGCCAGGCGCACGTAACTGACAAGGTAACCGACACGCATGAATATACGTTCAGACTGCTGCTACTGTACCTCTACACTTCTACCTCAAGTGTTTAAAAAAAACACATGAACACTTATTGAAGCATTCATGTATGTGTACCACATAGTATGTTTTGGAGTACAGGTGTCAGGTGTATTTGTAGTCTATACGTGTCTTGCTGCAAGTGTGCTGCTTACATACCACATCAAGACCCCCATATCGCTGGCCAGGCAAATGTAACTGACAAGGTGAGAGGGAGAGGCGTAACTGACACACACTGAGAGGTGCCGTAGGTATTGGTACTTAGCTGCTACAGAGTATCCCCCATAGCCGGCCAGCAGCAGGCGCAAGGTGACCGGCACACATGAACATGGTTCCATAGTGCTGGTTCCTCTACACTGATGCCTTTTGCAAGTACTACAGTAGTACTACTAGTAGTACTATTAGTAGTACCACAAAAGAAGTGCCACATGCATACTTTTTGAAGTATGTATGCACGTGCATAATTTGAGGTATGTACTACAGACGTGCGTAGTGTGTGTGCACGTACATCTCTGAGCGTGTGCTGCTGACGCACCGCACGAAGACCCCCATCGCCGGCCAGGCGCATCCCACTGACAAGGCGAGGGAGAGAAGGGCTACCAACACACATGCACAACGTCCTTCATCATTGCACATTGAGCATAGACCTCAAGACTGATGCAGCGCGCCGCCGCACCACCACCACCCCATTGCTTACCTACATACCTCCTCCCCCACCCGCCCCGCCTCCCGCCACAGGGTACCCTGTACTTCCGCGGCCTGATTGCGCGGCCAGACGGCAGCGAGCTCCTGGACACCACGCGTGAGGGCCCGCTTGCCGACGCGGAGAAGATGGGGCGCGAGGCGGGGGAGGAGCTCAAGTCGCGCGCCGGCGAAGAGTTCTTTGAAGCCCTTATGGCCGGAAAAGACGCGGGCAAGGCGGGGCCCAACACGGCGCCCGTTCGCGCTTGAAAATATAGGCGCTTTGACCCCGGGGAGAGCTCGCGGCAGCGGCGTTGGCCTCCCTTGCTGCTGAGCACATGGGCGCTTCGACCCCGGGTCTTGGCGGCGGGCTCCTGGCAGTGTTGGCCCCCCTTGCTGCTGAGCACGTGGGTGGCTGGACCCCCGGGTCTGGGGGGAGGCTAACGGCGGTGGGTGTGGGGTCGTTGCTGCTGAGCACGCGGGCGCCTAGACCCGGGTCTTGGGGGGCCTGGCGGCAGTGGTGCTGGCCCTTACTGCTGAGCACGAGGGCACGGCTGTGTCTGCGTGCTGCGGAGCGCGTGCGCTGTCCGGTGGCGGCTGGACGTTGCTGCGAGGTGTCCGGTGGCTGCGCAGCGGAGGGCTGAGCAGGCAGCTGCCGTGGCTGCTTCCTGCTTTGTGCATGCACAGAGGCGCCCGTCCGTCCGTCAGCTGCCATTCTATGGCACAGGGGGGCCTGGGGGTCGCCCCCTGGGGGGAAGTTGTGGTGCGCACAATCACAGCGTGCATTGCAGCGTGCCGTGCTGTGGCATGGTGTAGGATGCTTGCACTCCAACGCCAAATTTGGCCTGAAGAGCGGCAATATCACAAGGGGGGGGGGGGGGGTCTGGGGGTGCGCGCGCGGTTGTTGAGCGGGCAGGCTGGCCATTGGCTGCCGGAGGCTCGAGCGGGCGCCAATGCCGCGGCAACAGGCGCATGATTGTTACAGAGAGCAAGCACCTTTGCCCCGCTCATGACCACTGCAGCACATGCATGTGGCCGAGAGGTGCCCGCTGCCTGCGTTGCGCTGTTTTGCAAGAGACGGCGGGTGGCGATGGCGGGCGCTGCTCCCGCAGCGTGCGCCGTGGCTGCCAGCGGGTGCGCCCTTGTGGCTGCCCCGCCACATTCCGCACTGTCCTATTATCACCACTTACCACAATCCACGTGTGTCCTTTGACTGCCGGGGCCACGTGTCCGACTGCGTGCTGCAGCCGCTGCCGGTGCTGCGATGGCATGTTTTTGTTGTCTCTTCTTCCAGCATATGGCTTGCCACCGCCGCTGCAGCCGCCAGGGCGCTGTCACAGCGTTTCCCCTGCTGCGTGCAGTGTGTTTGTGCATGTCGCTTGTGACGTTTGTGCCCGCCACACGGCGCTATGCCGCCGCTGGTGTGACGTTGCTTTCAAATGTGGTGTGTGCGGGTGCGGGTGCGTGCCTTGGTTGTGTAACACACGGGAGGCGACTGCGTCATTACTGTGAGGTAAGGACTCCAGACTGTGGCATATCCTATGGCGCGCCGGCCTGTTCACTGGGACGTTATTTACTTTGCAGTTTCAACTGGGCATGGGCAGGTGCCACCATGTTGGCATGCAGACACAGTGCTGAGCAAGCCGCATCTGTGATGCAGCACCCGTTTGCACTAAGGGTGACGTCAGGCACAGTGCCCACCACCACCTACTGCCAAGTACTCACCGTACTCACTTGAGTATAATCGTACCGGGTAGAAGGCAGGGGGCGACTTGGAGCACGGCACAGCACATGGCACACAGACACATACGCAGGCACCCGCGCAGCCAGTGCACTCGCAGCGCAGGCGGCGCAGCAACGACACGCCTGCCCTCAACCACCGTCCATTAGGAATGGAGTATGCTGGTAAAACTGCTGGGGCTGGTCGGGCCTAATGGGCCTCAAATGTGGCAGCAGCAGCCGGCTGGCTGCGACACCGCGTTGCGGTGTCTGCATTCGCCCGCTGTGGAAGCCCCGGGACGGACGTGTGGGCTGCGCTGTGCTGAGCTGAAGCTTGCTGAACTTGATTACAAGTTGAAGTTGAAGTTGTGGGGAGTTGAAGTTACAAGGGCGGCAGCGCTCGGCGGCAGGGAACCGACCGTGCCACCGAGCGCGCCCCCCCCCCCCCCCCCCCCCCCCCCCCCTTCCACCTTGTCTGCTGTGCACATGCAAGCCGCCGTTGTGTTCAGACACTCGTGGCAAGCGGCCACGTATAGCCACCCGTGCCGGAGTGCTAAGTATAGCCACCCCATGCCAGCGCCGCCGGCGCGCCTGCAACATGCAGGCGCCGCAGCCCCCACTAGAAATACACCAAAAAACAAACAGGGAAACAGGAAAACAGGAGGGACAGTGCGCGCCCGGCACTTGACACAGTGCCTACGGCAACGGGCACACACCGCGGGGACTGACTCACTACCGCTGACACTACAGGAGAGGGTGTGTACCATGCGGGCGCAGCCACTAAGCTGCCCAAGGCAGCCCACGCCTTGGGACGCACACCAGCGCCCGCCAGCTGCTTTCCATTGCGGGAGGGAGGGGGAAGGCAGGGGGCACACCA
>JAULBY010025417.1:6414-17200 GCA_032358315.1 Ophiocytium majus | reverse complement strand
CAAACAACGCCCCCCCCCCCCCCCCCCCCCCCCCCCCCTCCCGTGTCCCCACACCACTCTGCTCCTGCGCAGGCCTGCGGTGCGGATGGCGCCGTGCTGGCGCGCGGGCGCATCGTGGTGGGCGCGGACGGAATCCGCAGCGCGTGCCGGGCGCACGTCACCGGCGCGAGCGACAGCGCCATCCGCGATGGCGGCGAGGTCTGCTACCGGTAGGCTGCCTCTTTTTGTAGTTATATAGTATTTACATTATATTGTAATTATATAGTATTCATGCACTTCAGTATGTTTGAACACTTAATCTAGGAGCGATAAACTCTACCAGTAGGTCTCGCCACCGGTAGGAGCCGTCACCCTGGCCGGACCCGTGCCGCGCGCATGTCACGGCCGCGAGCGACAGCGCCATTCCCGACGGCGGCGAGGTCTGCTACCGGTACGTTGCCTCGGTGGCCTTCGCTGCCACTGCCTGCCGCACCTGCCATTGCCAGTGCTGTCCCTCGTCTTGCTTCATCTCTATTCGTGCGGGGACGGAAAAGTTTACGATTATTTGTGTGTGCCTCTCAAAATAGGTTGTGCACGTCACGGCCGCGCGCGACAGCGCCGTTCGCGACGGTGGGGCGGTCTGCCACCGGTAGGCTGCCTCTACATTCGTAAACTATATGGCAATACATATGTACTATATACCAATACATCTGTATGTATACCAACGGTATATGGTATTATATACTTCTGAAGTGTACATGTATCTAAAATCTTGAGGGGGGGGCAACTATAGGGAAGGGCTAGGTGTAGCAAAATAGTTTACGGGGACTCATTTTTGAATGGAGTGCTTGGAGTGCGACACAAATTAGTGTACCAGTAACATCAAGTGCCGGCTCAATGTTTGTCGTATGGTTCGGTGAAATACTAACTCGAGATGGCCCAGGAAATGCTTCCTCCCTACTGGCATTTTATGGGCATTCTTGCATCATATTGAAACAGGTTTAATAAAAGGACATAGCCCTCTGCTGCACTGTCTGCCGCAGCTGCCAGGCGGTGCCAGCACCGTCCCTCGTCTTGTTTCGTGTTTAGTTTGCGGGGGGCGGAAACGTTCATGGTTCTCTGTGTGTGCCTCCCAGAGTAGGTCAACCCCCCCTGCGCACAAATGGTTTTGTGTTGGCCCCCTTTAGTAGATGCTAGCGCTTCTTACTTACTTATTATAAGTATACATCAACACATACTTCCGATGGTTGTTTGCATGGCTCCAAATGTAAATGTGGCCCCCCTTCCTACTTTTGTCCGCCCCGAGTGTCTCTGCGCGGGGGTCGACTTCGGAACACGACGGCATGTTCTTTTTTGTTTGTGTTGTGTTTCGGCTTTTGTGTGTGTGGCTGGCGTGCCGCCGCAGTGCACAGTGTGGCCAGCCGCACGCGTGATAGATGTGGGAATGTCAAGCCTGCAGCTGATGCCATGCAGTGGCACATGGCAGGCGGCCACGGTGTGTCATAAAGAACATACGCTCACCTGCGCCCACACGGAGCTGCTGTTACTGTGCATTCATGAATCCATGAATTCATGAATTGATGGACACGAATTCGGCCCGGCGGCAGGCGCTTGGCTGATCACCGATGGGAAAGAGCACTGCATGACACGGCGCACGGTCCCTTTGAGATTTGCTGCATGTGGCACCCTTCAGCTGCGTGCGCGATTGCTGTCGCTTTAGATTCATGAAATGTTGTGTGAATACAAGAATTATATGAATTAATGAAATACCTGAATTCAGGAATGCTGAGAATTAATTGATTATGTGAATCCATGAATGCTGTGAATTCATGAATGCTGTGAGTTCATGAATGCCATGAATTTCTGGATGCCATGAATGCATGAATGCCATAAATTCATGAATGCTGTGAATTCATCAATGCAGGGGCGTGGTGGACCTGCGCGGCGGGCAGCCCGGCTCGCAGCTGCTGGGCGTGTTCGAGGCGAACGAGGTCGCCAAGCCCAGCAGGTGCGCACACCACCGGTCCCCAATGTTGAAGCACATACGCTTGAAGTATGCTGCACTCACCGCGGTTGTAGTGCCGCAGGCGTGTTCCATTTGGGGTGTTATTGTCACCACGTACCATGTTGTTTTCAAGTAAGGCCATGCAACTTTTCAGCCAGGTTCAACAAGAGGTATACAAAGGTAGCCCACTGTTATCCAGCCCACACAAAATCACCCCACAGGTTTCGGCCTGGCGTTTCTGCCCCAGCCACGGCATCGTCTGGGCTTACAGCAACCGTTTACTTTAGTAGAAGTAGGTTTCTTCACAAAAAAATGATCCACAGTTTTGGCAACAGGGCATGCTGCTGCTCTGCCAGTGTGCTATTCCCCCCCTGGGGCCGCCTCCCGCCGCCACGCCTGTTCGAACCTTTCCTGGGCTCAAACAAAAATGCGGCTTACAGTTTCAGCTGGGCGTACATAATCATGGCCCGCCCCCCCTTTCTACTCCAGAATATTAAACCGTGGCCTTGTAAACATCTAGACAGTGACGGTGCGAGTCCCCACTGTTGAAGTACATGCTTGAAGTATGCTATATGCTCACCGCGGGCGCAGTACCGCAGGTGTGTTCCATTTGGGTGCCGCTGAGCTGTCATCACGTATGCGCGGCACACCTGCTTGCCAGGCCACCAGGTGCGCTCTGAAGGTTAGTATGGGTGCGTCGCCACTGCTCTCGGCAGTACACAGCCTGCGCGGCACCGTGCCTGTCTGGCCACGCCGCCCACGCCGCGGCAGCGCACCGGCGCGCCGCCGCACACCTTCGTGCCGCGCGCACCGCCGCGGCAGTCGTGTCGCCGCTTGCGCTGTCGGCCCGCTTTGCCCATAGCAGAGAGTGTGTCACTTGCGTGACCCCGCACTGTGCATGCCGCGTCATGCCCGCTAGAAAAAAAACAAAACTCCAAAAGGTAATATTGGTGGCCCATAGCGCGCGTTTGCTCTTGACTGGGGATCTATGACACCTGTTTTTGCATTAGCACTTCTGGCGTAAAATGAAAGAGCGAACAGAAAAAACTGCACTTTTTTCCTTGGCAGGTCTTTCACTGTGTTTTCCCACGATGTAAGAGCATTACAAAAATGGCAAGACATGCACAGTCCAGGGTGGCTTAGTCGACGCGTCTGGCTGCCGCCTTGACTATGCTGTGGCACTGCTGCATACACTGTGCGCGACCGCCAGGGGTGCTCATCCCCGCTTGCATGCCCACGTCTGCTGCCCACACCATGTCCACTCTGCGGCAGTGCTGCATACGCCCTTCGCGACCGCCAGGCCCATACAGTTCAATTCATCTACTAACAAAAAAACTTTTTAAAATATTCGTTGGCATGCGCGCGTCCGCTGCCCGCAGCATGTCGATCGTGCACGGCGACGGCATCCGCTACTCCTGGGGTGCCGATTCTCGTTTGCACGCGCGCATCCACTGCCCGCAGCATGTCCATTATGTGTAGTGATGGGTCAAAGTGCAAAACGTATTTTATACGTGACTAGTGATGGATCACGGCGTATAACATAATTTAGACTTCGAAGCACGTTATACAAAAGATGGTGTATCTAAAAAAAACACGATATACGGCGTATTTGCCGTACAAATACGTTCACCTGTATACGGTATACGGCGTATTCACATACGCTATACGGCGTATATTGCGAAAATTATACGCTGTGACCCATAACGAATTATGTGGCACTGCTGCACGCTTCCGCTGCCCACAGCAAGTCTATCATGTGGCACTGCTGCACGCGTTTTGCGCGGCTGCCACGGCTCATCCTCACTCGCATACGTGCGTCCGCTGCCCGCAGCATGTCGATCGTGTACGGCGACGGCATCCGCTACTCCTGGGGCTTCCTGGACGCGGCGCAGACCACGGGCTACTGGTTTGTGAAGCAGGTGAACCACGTACCACTACGCCACCTGTGAATACTGATGGCTCAGGGCTTATAACATACTTCAGATTTACACAAATACAGTACTACAGTAGTATATATGTACTTCTGAAGTATGTGGCATATTTATACGCCAAAATTCGAGATATATCCGGCGCATGTGCCATATTAACTCGTTCATAAAAATACACGGTAGCCCGTATTTGTATGCGTGATACGGCGTATGATGGAAATCCTATGTGCTGTGACCCACCACTACCTGTAAACCTTTACCGTAATCAACCTTTGCGGCAACATGGCACCTCACAGCGTCGTGAACACCAGGCACTGCAGTGGTTGGGGTGGCGCACAATAGCCCGGCCTGGGGGGGGGGGGGGAGTCACATGGTGGTCACAGCCGGGCCCCCCGTCATGACTGCATGTCAGGGTGTTTGTATGGCGCATCCTGTTTGCAGCGTAGCTCAGTGAAGCAGAGCGGCTCACGCGGCGTGATGTGTATGCTGTTGTGAAAGAAACCTAAACGGTTGCTAAGCCCAGATACTGTCGTGGCTGGGGCAGAAATGCCAGGCCGAAGCCTGTGGGGTGTTTTGTCCACCTGGTGAAGACACCAGACAGCCCCCACACCTACACGCGCCGGTCAGTGTCCTTGAGGGCTAGGTATGATTCATATGTATGTAAATACGTATAATTATGTCGTATTTACACGACAAATTCGCCGTATATCGTGTTTTTTGGCGTATAATCACCAGCACGTTGTGTGAGCTCCGCTACATGGGCAAGCTGCACTGTCACTGAGAACGTGCTGATGCTGCATATCAGCATGTTCGTGAGTAGCGATGGGTGACAGCGTTTAAAGTTTTCATTATGCCCGGCGGTATTACCCGCACCTAAGTTGTTGGAAGTGGTGTAACGTATTCATGTACAGTAAACGTATTTAAACGGCATACACACGATATATGGCATACTACTAGTATTTGTGCGTAGCAGCTATATTTTTCATAACGTGATGTATAAAATATGTTACACGCCCTGGCCCATCACTACCCATGAGCGATGCGTGGAAGCGCTGACCGTGTTGTGTGGTGCGGCCGGCGCTGGCACATGCGTTGACACTGGCAGAGGTGGGCTCCTTTCACATGTGTACTGTATAAATATGTTATGCATTCCAACCCATCACTACTCATGAGCGATGGGTGGAAGTGTTGAGCGTCTTGCGCGTCGCGTGCGATGCATTGGCGTACGCGCTGCGACTGGCAGATGGTGGGCGGCAGAGGCGACCCGCCCGTGGACACCTGGCCCGAGCCGCTGCGCACGTTCGCGCAGCACAACCCCACGGCCATCTACAAGCACAGGTGCGCACGTGGCTGCCATGCTGTCAAGAGAGGCCTTCACAAACCTCCACGACCTCCTGCTGTGGCACGTTTGCTTTTCCTGAGAAGCTTTTTTTTGTGTGATTGACCATGTGTATAAATACTGCACAGGCTTCAACCTGACATTCGCCGCAGTCACGGCTGTATCGTGACTTATCACCTTCTTTTTAGCGTACCGGGATGTTTTTGGTTTCTTGCACATTAATTGTTGCACCTATCTGAAATGAGGGAAGGGTGCCCGTTGCGGGTCGTGGTTTACACACCTCAGAAGTACATCTGTGTACCAGGGCTATGCGCCAGTGCGCCATGGCTGGCCTTGCTGTACGCGTCTATTCGAGGTTCTATTGACGCTGACATGTTATTGTAGTACATGCCAGCGCTGTAGTACACATATCCTTGCCACACCCGCGCCCACCTCCTGGCGCCACCGACAAGTAAGCCTTTGCTGTTGTGTTACTCAGAAGCATCCCTAGCCTTTAAGGGTACTCACCGGCGCGTGTAGGGTGTGGGCCACTGATTCTGACCAAGTGGATAGGTCACCACACAGGCTTTGGCCTGGCTTTCTGCCCCAGCCACTGGAGTACCTGGGCTCAGTCACCTTTTTGGTTTCTTTCATATACTACTAGTAGTATACCAGTGAGTATACAGGTCATGTGCGCACCTGCTGCTGCCCTTAGAATAAGCAACAATAACATGCTTATAGTATGCTGTGAGTATGCACTTCATGTGCGCACCTGCTGCTGCCATTGGAGGTCTGCAGGCGCAGCATTTCGGCCTTGAGCCTCGCCATCTCCGCGGTGTTCTTGTCCAGCTCACGCCTGCAAACGGCAAAGCACATAAATACCGGCACATGTTCTTCGTTTTTAGTATAATTATTATTATCACAGGTACACCCGGTACAAAGCAAGTCCGCGGGTGTTATTGTCCAGCTCGCGCCTGTGAACAGCAAAATAAATGTACACCGGTGTGCATGTATAATTGTTTTAGTTATGACGATAGATACTGGTACAAAGCATCTCCGCTGTGTTCTTGTCCAGCTCGCGCCCGCGAACAGCACAGCAAAACTATAAAAAAAAACCAGAAGTGTCACAACGCGGAGCAAGTACTTCTAAAGTATATGTATACATACATGACGGCCCCAACCGGCGGGGAGAGTTTATCGCTCCTACTACTAGTAGTGCAAGAGTTTAGATACGAAGTATAGTCTACATGTACTTCTGAAGTGTGCGATATTGTGGCCGTGTATACATACAGTATTTTAATTACCTGCACCATCAGATACATATGCTTCGACTCTGAAGTACGTGTGCTAATACGTGGTATGTTGTACTTCAAAGTAGTGGAAGTACTACTAGTAGTGCTTTGTAGTATGTACAGTGTGCAGTATGAATATACGAACCTGAAGGACAGCAGGTCAAGCCACCGCCGTATTCCAAGTTGCGCCGACCTCCACAGTGACACACCCGTGCCATGCAGTAACTTCAAGTCAAAGTCCAAGTTCACAAAGAATTGAAGTTGAAGTTTTAGGCACGCACCTGAAGGACACCAGGTCCAGCCACCGCTGTATGCCGCGCTCCGCCGACCGCCCCAGCGACACCCATGAAATACTTCAAGTTGAAGTAGAATTTGAAAACAAATGAAATACTAAGTACAAAGTTGAATCTGAAACAACTTGAAGTTGACACAAGTTGAAGATTGAAGTTGACACACACGCACCTGAAGGATACCAGGTCCATCCACCGCTGTGCTCTGCCGACTGCCCAAGCGACACCTGCACCATAAATGAAATACTTCAAGTCAAAGTTGAAGTTGACACAAGTTGAAGCTTCAAAAGTTGAAATTTTAGACATGCACCTGAAGGACACCAGGTCCATCCACCGCTGTATCCCGCGCTCCGCCGACTGCCCCAGCGACACCTGCACCATGCTGCGGCGAGGCGACGCCGGCGCCGCCGTCGCCGCCGTGCTGCCGCGAGGCGACAGCGCCCCCCCCGCGCGCGGCGACGCCCCAGGCGTGGCCGCTGCTGCGGCGGCGGCGGCGGTGCCTTCGGGCGGTGCCTCCAGTGGCGCCAGTGGCGCCATGGAGATGCGTTGGCGTGCGGAGGAGGTTTCGGCCGCGGACACGCGCTGCTTGAGCTGGGACACCTCTGCCTTGAGCTGGGAGACCAGCTGGGGGGTGCCTGCGGTCGCGCGCGGGTACGGTTGCGCGAAAACATGCGGTAATATGAGCGATCCATGTTCATACCGTACACGGAACGTACTTCAAGTGAAGTATATATTTAGCGCATGTGGACCTGGAGTTTGTCGCTCCTAGATTGAGTTTTCATATGGGTACACAATGCTTTGAAAAGAATAGTGAGAGGGATACTTTGCAGGAGCTTGAAGCAGGTGTGTGGGTAATGTATGGCGCTCCTGCACGGTGGCCGACACCTCTGCCTTTAGCTGGGACACTAGCTGGGGGGCGCTGCGGCGGGGCCGGCATATGGCATGCACTGTTGGCTCCTGTGTTGTCATACTTTGAAGTACCGGGATGTTTGGCAATGTACTGCATGCATTGGGGGCTCCTGTTTTGTCATACTTCTGAAGTACTCCTATAAATATCAAGTATGTGTGGATGAATACCTAGGAAGCATGTGGCATAATGTAGAACGTCACCCTTGTCTTTGAACGTGAGTAGAGGGTATGACACGTGTGTGCACCCCACGGGCCTCGGCCTGGCATGTGCCCCCAGCCACGGCAGTATCTGGGCATAGTAGCCTGTTAGCATGCGTTCACACACATACTGTGGACAAATCACCCCATCAGGCTTCGGCCTGGCATTTTGCCCCAGCCACGGCAGTATCTGGGTTTAGCAGCCTTTTAGGTTTCTTTCACATACTGTAGCCCTCAAGGGCGCTGACCAGCGCGTGTAGGTGTAGGGGCTACCTGGTGTCGACCAGCTGGAGGAACCACCCCGCAGGCTTTGGCATGGAATTTCGCCCCGGCCACGGCAATTTCGGGGCTTAGAACCCTTTCAGATTTCTTTCACACATCCACCCAATGACCCTCGACCAGGCAAATTGCCCCCCCCACGGCAGCGTCTGCACATGGCCACCTGTTGGGCTTTTTTTCTTCAAACATGTACTGTACTTCCTATGTACAATACGCACCATGCACGCCGAATCGGCGCAGGGCTATAAATTAGGTGCCCCCCCGCTCTAGACGTCCGCACCTTTCATTGACGACTACTGTTGAACTTGGTGTGCCTACGTTGTTGAACTTGCGTCTGCTGAGCAGCTCTGCGGTGCCCTCA
Source organism: Ophiocytium majus (assembly GCA_032358315.1). Classification (NCBI taxonomy): domain Eukaryota; class Xanthophyceae; order Mischococcales; family Ophiocytiaceae; genus Ophiocytium; species Ophiocytium majus. The sequence goes on along the minus strand of JAULBY010025417.1, from coordinate 8,641 downwards.
GCAGTGCTGGCAGCACTAGCACTGAGCAGCAACTTCTTGCGCCACGCGCACACGGCTGCCCCCACCGCACCACGATGATCACGGCGGCCGTGCTCAGGTCTGCAGCAGCTGGCCTGCTGGCCGGCGTGGCTATGCAAGGCATCACGACCCTGCCTCTAGGTGAGCCAGCACCTGCTGCTGCAGGTTGGTGTGCTGCCACGCACACGTACGCCGCGCCGGGATGGTGATGCTGCGTGCAGCGGTGGCTGTGCGGGTGTGCTGATGGTGTGACCGGCTGCCTGGGGTTGTGGCGGCGCCAAACAGCAGGTGCAGCCGCCGCTCATGTGCATCAAGCGCTGCTGCAGACGGCAAGGTTCGCGCAGCAGCGCACGCGCTCGTGGCTGCTGCATCTGTTGTCGACGGGCAGCAGCAACATCGCTCCCGCTGGTGCCGCTGCCGCAGCAAGCAGCAGCAGCGCTGGCGATGCTTGCGCCAATCCGTGACCACCTCTGTGGTGATGTCATTGATGATGCTCTGCTGCTGCTGCTGCTGGCAGCCTGCTGCACCTTCCTCCAGGTGTTTTCATTTGCACTGCTGCCGCCACCAGCAGCAACATTGCTTGGAAGGCAGCACTGCCGCAGCAGCATGCGCACCTACCACCAATGCTGCTGTGCCTGCAGCTGTGACCCTGGCTTACCTGCCCGTGGCCCATGTGCTTCTCACCACACGCTCACACCCCCACCCACAGCCTCACAGCTACTGACTAGTGAACAACCTACTTCGGTAGTAGTACTGTATTACCATTGCCAACAACGCTGCCGGGCATCTGCCATGGCCACGAGCGTGCTGGCATGCATGGCATGGGCTCGTGCACGCCCACAAGTGAAAAGTACATAAAACGAACTTGAAATGTCACTAACCCCACATTCTGCCGTGGCCACGGCAAAATGCGCTCATACTTCGTCCTACACATGCTACTGCAGTACCAAAGTTGTACATCCTATGGTAGCAAATAGATTATTGATTCACAAAAAAAACAATGCAACCCATGTCCTCCCCCCCCACCACCACCACCGCCATAGAACCGCCACCAATGCCCGCTCTGGCACCAGCAGACCCCGACGCTGTGGTGCTGACAGTCGAGGCGACTGTGGATGCTAAGGCGCTGCCGCCGCCGAGCGAGGGCAGCGCCCTGTACGTCACGCTCAGGGCGCGGGAGGGCGTGCTGGCGGCGGCACGGTTCGAGGAGCCACGACTGCCGTTCCAGTTTGCGGTTCGCGCACGTGACCTGACGCGCGAGGGTCTGGAGCTGCTGGAGGTGCGCGCCTACCGGTATTTCCAAAACTGATGCACTGGTGTACGCTGCTGTAGTATGTATGCATGTGTACACTTTGCAAGCGCGAAGTACTACTGTAGTACTTACCATGATATATATTGGGGTTGCTGGCGGCGGCGCGCTTCGAGGAGCCGCGGCTGCCATTTCAGTTTGCGCTGCGCGCGCGCGACCTGATGCGGGAGGGTCTGGAGCTGCTCGAGGTGCGCGCCGCCCCGTGCTGCCTCCCAGTATTTTCACGAGGTGCGCGCCGCCCCGTGCTGCCTCCCAGTATTTTCAAAACTGATTTGCTGGTTTACAGACTGTATATGTATATACCTTTGGTATACATATATGCTTCGTACTTCGAGGTACATGTGTGTATTACGGAACTATAATACTTCAGAAGTACATTTTGGCTGGTGCATCACCTCACAGGGTCCGGCCTGGTATTTTGCCTCAGCCATGGCACCATCTGGGCCTAGCAACCTGTAAGGCCTCTTTTGCCTCGCAAGTACTGACGTAGTACTTCTGAAGCACAGTACTGTCGATGGTATTCACATTGCCTGCACCTTACACTTGAACGCACCACACTCTATGATGGAGTCCGCGCTTCGCTAGGTGCGAGACTTGACTGCCCTGAGTAGGCGCAAGTCTTTGCTTTGTGCACCCCCTTTGCACGGGTCCGCCCAGGTGACGGCCCCTACCGGCGGGGAGACCTAGAGTTTATCGCTCCTAGATTGAGTTTTCATAGGAGTATGAGCGTGTATTTTGATGTAGGACGGCTGTCCTCGGTGCGCTGCCCCACATGGCTTCAATAATCCCAGATACTTCCAAAGTATTATACCGAAGGACATGATCATACCGCTGTACGTGCAGCTGATGCATGTACTTCATAAGTAAGGATATACACGTACTCCGTCTACCGAAGTACCC
>JAULBY010025406.1:0-17206 GCA_032358315.1 Ophiocytium majus | reverse complement strand
GATCCCTTTTTCTGGTCATGCGCACCGTGTGCAAAGGGCTTTCCGCGCCCTAAGCGGAGTTTAATAAAAGTACAAGTTTCGCTGGCCCAGCCTGCGTGCGCTAGTAGCAGCTCACTCGCTCCCGCAGAAAGTGAGCTGCTGCCAGCTCCGTCCCCCGTACGTGCTCACAAAAACTGCTGAGCATATGCGAAACGCCCATACCAGTGCATGTATACACGTTCCTCAAAATATGACCGCCGTGCCGCCCTACGTGTCATGCGTGACAGCTCCCGCCGGGCAAGGGCTATTGACCCCTGGTGCTAGCCCTTAGGATTGTCAGACCACAAGCGTGGCTCAACCACACCGCTTAAGTCAAGCCTTCCACATTCTGCGTAATTGACACCAGAGGGGTTGCCCAGTCACTGCCATGTCAGCCCTCCACTATGTGTTGTTTCTGGTATCAACAGTAGTTGGTGTGAGGCGACCGGTGCTGTGAGCCATGCTTGTGGTCTTTGCAATCCTGAGGGTAGCGCCAGCCGCGAGCGGCAGCACAACTGGCACCCGTGCGGTAGCGCAGCACACATCATGGCTGCTGTTGACACGGCTGCACGAGCACAAGCCAGCCTATGCCATGTGCCATCAACGCGTGCTTGTATGGCCTGTCAAACCATCCTGTGCTTCTCTGGCCATGGCACTGCTATAATGCACCGTAATTGCTCTGCCCAGGCCACGCCATGCTGCAGATGCACATGCCCACAGAAAAAGTGCCCATTATAGTCCAGCAGAAAACACTGTGGCAGCAAGCAGAGCGCAGCAGCTGCGTCAGTACCTGTGCCTGCTGGCCACCTGAGCAGCACACACACCCAGCCAATTTAGCACAAACACGGAGTGCAACACGCTGGCAGCAGCCACTGCCGTTCGCCTGTGATTTGCACACAGTGCACGCGCATTTTATGTACGCGTGCGCGTGCACTCCCCCCCTTGAGACCATGTACCAAGCGCGTGTGTGTTCCTGCAACCCCAATGAGTACTGTGCTCACACCGAACCGTGCAAACAACATGCACGTGCGCCGCTGCACAGCGCCGCTGCAGCTGTGCTGCACACTCTCGCGGCGCTGTGCGCTGTGCGGCGTTCCCTATGTGGCCTAATAAACCAGAGCTGCCTGCCGCAGCTGCGGCGAAGGCGGCACAGCGCAAGCTTACGCTCAGCACAGCGCACAAGCAGGTGCCTTGCGTGTGCCACCGCCAACCGCCGCTGCCACTGCCGCAGCCACTGCCCCCCCCACCCGCCCTCAATCCCCCCCTCCGCCGATCAATTCACCCAGCAGAGGAGAACTCTGTCCGGTTCCCGCATCACCTCCGCCGGCCGCCGCCACCGCCCGCGATTGTGGCGACATCGCAGGGCTGCGCAGTTCCGGTGGTGACCCACCCAACGGACTGCCCCCCTGCTGCCGTGATGGCGACACTGCCACCGCTGGCACCGCCAAATGCCGCCACTGCTCCGCGTGCTGCTGCGGCTGCGGTGGCCCCGGCGAAGGCGCACGGGGGGGCGTCCGTGGCGGAGAGGCGGGTCGAGGACGCACTGGCGGCGGCGCGGCGGCGGCGCGAGCTCTTGCCGATACCAGTGACCGCCGCACCACCATTGCGAGCACCAGCGCCAGCGCGAGCTTCACCGCAGGAAGCGCCCAGTCCGGCAGGTCGCCGGGAAGTGGAGGTGCTGGGGTGGCAGCAACGGGGGCGTCGGCAGCTGCGCCAAGGACGGCGGCGGCGGCGCGCGACCAGCGCTGCAGGTGCATGCGCACGTACATGTCGAACAGCGCCAGCTGTACGGGAACGCGCGACTGCAAGGGGGGGCGGGGGGGGGGGGGTGGGGGGGGGGGGGGGGGGGGGGGGGGGGGGGGCACAGGGGAGCATGCAAGTGTCGGCTATGGCAGGGGGGCATGCAGCTGGCGCGTGCGGTGTGGTGTTGCGCGGCAATGCTCGTTGCGCATGGGTCAGTGCGCGGAACTGCCGCGCCACTGCAGACACAGCACAGCTTCAGCTCCGGATGGAACACAACTTCGATGGAGCAGGTCATTGAGGACTGGCCGTCCACTGTCCCGGCGGCGGCACCTGGCGCTGCGCCCGCCCTTGAAACATGCAAGGCACGTCTCGCTGCTGAGCGCACCCTACCCGCCCGACTAGTTGCCCGTAGTTTGTACCGGTGCGCACATGCCCTCATGTCTCCATGGCTGACACCCAAAAAAACTTAAACTCCTGATGGAGCACAAGTTCAAGTCACGTCCGCGCTGAACTCGGCCTGGTCGTAGTTCCGCTTGGCGAGTACGAAAATGCACTGACCAGCAAACACACCAGAAACTTGAAGCAGGCGCGCGTTAACTCGCGCCCGCGCGGACTCGCCACCACTGTACAAGCAGCACAACTTGAGCTCCAGATGGCAAAACAACCTCATGTCCTGACGGAGCACAGGTTCAACAACTCACGTCCGCGCTGAACTCTGCGGCCTGGTCATAGTTCCGCTTGGCCAGAAAAAAGTCCTGCTTGACGCCGCGCCCCGTCGCGTACATCCAGCCCATATTGTAGAAAGCCACGGGCAGCTTCTTGTCGACCGCTGACTGGTAGTTCTTCACGGCTAACTGTGCGTCGGGCCGCAAGCCCCCGCGGCCATAGTAGTAGTAGTCGCCAATCTGTGGCGGCGGCGGCGCGGGTGGTGGCAGCAGTGATGACTGTAGGCACGTGACGCGCAGGCGTGTGTGTGGGTGTGCTTGTATTGGGGGGGGGGGGGGGGGGGGTTGAAGCAGTGGTGTGGCGCGGAAAAGGCACGCATGAATTGCGTGCCTGCAGTGCTTGCCCCTTCGTATTTTTACATATTTCCACTTTGTACAAGTGTGTTACGTGAAGACTACGTCAGAAGTGTAAATGGACGGAAGACAACATCTGATGCATAGTGGGTTTTCGCATGCATGCAAGCCAACACCACTTGGCAGAGTCGGAGTTAAAATTGCTAGACATGGCGAAGGTTGTTGCACACCCCGCGCAACACTCCCAGAAGTGGCAAGTGCGCATGCACACCTCGCCGGCTTGTGCCCCCCCCAATCCTGCAGGTGGCACTTTGCAGCACGTGTTACTGTGCCTTGCCCACATCAAACCAGTAACCGCACATGCGATTATCAGCAACAAATGATGAATTAAGGTTAGGTTTGGAATGCTGCTGCAGCGTGCCTTCGTCCCACGGTCGAATCGCACATGCGGTTTATCATCAACGCACGACCGCGCCCACATTTTGTGGTACCGGTATGTATCGGCGTTTTCGTTCTTGGTGGCGCGCTTGAACAGGCGCCGTGCGTGCCACTCGTTAACTTCAACTTCTAACTTCAAAACAGAGCAAGGCTGCACTGCCGTTGCTGCTGCGCACATGCAGTTTATCATCGCCCCGCCCACCTTGTTGTCAGCCTTGGGGTTTTTGTTTTTGGCGGCGCGCTGGTACAGGCGCAGCGCGTGCCAGTCGTTAACTTCAACTTCCAACTTCAACACAGCAAGGCTGCACTGCCGTTGCTGCTGCGTACATGCAGTTATCATCGACATACAATGCCTCTGTCACCTTGTTGTAAAAGCCTCGGGGTTTTCGTTCTTGGCGGCGCGCTGGTACAGCCGCAGCGCGTGCCGCTGGGCACTTCAAGTTCGAACTTCAACAAACAAAGCACTGCGCTGCACGGTGTGCCTTCCTTCCGCACATCGCACCACCAGTGACTTAAAACATACTTCAGAAAGTACAATGCCCTACCCCCCACCTTGTTGTATGCCTCGGCGTTTTCAATTTTGGCGTTTTCGTTTTTTGCGGCGCGCTGGTACAGCCGCAGCGCGTGCCGCTGGCACTCGGCGCGTGTCGTCCATGGGCCACACGCACCGCGCTCCATGAGCCACGCCGCATTGCTCTGGGCCAGCTGCGCGCACGGCGGGCAAAAGGGCAAAAGGGCAAAAAGGCGAAAGTGGCAAAAGAGGCGAAAGTTGGCGCGGGCGGCTCCATGAGCCATGGCGCGTTGCTCTGGGCCAGCTGCGCGCATGGCGGGTGGGCAAGAAGGGCGTTTCGCATTTGCTAAGGCAGTTTTTGTGAGCACGTAGAGGGCACTAGCTGGCAGCAGCGCACTTTCGTCGGGAGCGAGTGGGCTGCTGCTAGCGCACGCAGCCTGGGCCAGCGGGTGGGCAAAAAGGGCAAAAAGGCGAACAAGGCGAAACTCAAAATGTCTAAACCGGCGAAAGTTGGCGCGGGCGGAGCAGCCGTCCTGTGACGGGCATGGGGGGGGAGGCGAGGCACGCATAATGTGAGCATAATACAGTGCACTCGTGATTGAGTGCGCGCTTTGTTTGAGTGCGGTATGCGGTTGAGTGCGGGGTGCAGAGACCTGTCACGAACCACATGACTCTATATACTGATATCCACAGCTGGGGGCCGCCAAACAACAAGTTGCATCACAGTGACATGCACTGGATGTGGCGGTGACAACCCGCACATGTCAGCTAGTTCAACTAGTTGAAGTTTGTGGGTGGGGGTGACGCACCTAATCTCCCACGGCAGCGCATAGTACAGGATTGCACGGAAGATGACTTCACCTATTTGAACTTTGCTGGTGGGGGTGACGCACCTCAACGCCCGCCCACGTGTGGCCAAATGCATAGTGCACAAGTGCACACATGAAGACTTCAACTTCTTGAAGTTTGCTGGTGGGGTGACACACCTCGTCGCACCATCTCCGCGCCCAGCGCATAGTGCACATGTATGAACACTTCGACTACAACTGTACATGAAATCTGCTGGTGGGAGGGACGCACCTCATCCCCCGTTTCCGCGGCCAGCACACACAACACGAGCGCCCCCTCAGGCCACCACATGCGGCCAGTGCATAGTGCACAACTGCACAAATGAAAACTTCAACTACTTTAAGTTTGCTTGTGGGGACACACCTCATCCCCCGTTTTTGCGCCTCATCCCCTGTTTTTGCGGCCAGCGCATAGTGCACAAGCGCCCCCTCCAGGCCGCCTCCGTGCGGCCATTGCATGCTTCGAAGTATATACTGGTATGTACACAAGTGCACAAATGAAGACTTCAAGTGCTTGTAGTTTGCTGGTGGAGGTGACGCACCTCATCCCCCGTTTCCGCGGCCAGCGCAAAGTACACGAGCGCGCCCTCCAAGTCGCCGCGTGCGTAGCGCCGCTGCGCGGTCAGCGACAGCTCCGCGCTCACCCCATGCTGCGACACCTGCGCGCAGTACAAAAAAACACGGTTGCATAGACGACATAACTTCAGGTAAGTTGCGTATGGATACAACTTCAACTACCGCCCACGCTGCGGCACGTGTGCGCAGTACAGTACACAAGTGAATGGCAAATAAAAAAGGTGCATCCACCTCTGCAAGCCCAGGCCTCAGCCAGGCAGTCGCTCCTGCCCCCCCTACCCCCAGTACAGAAGCGTGCATGCAAAAACTTTGATAGTTAGCCATATTTCAATGTACAGCTCAGCGAGCGCATCGGCCGTGTGCAGGCAGTCGCTCTTGCTCCGCTGCCCTTCAGTTGAAGTGCACATGTGAGACACTTCAACACACACATTCAATGAGGTGCGTCCACCTCTGTGAACATGTTCGCCGCGGCCTGGCAGTAGCTCTCGCTCCCCTACCCAAAAAAATACTCCGCCGCACACATTCAAGGCGGCACATGTTCTCTTTTGCAAGCGCCGTGGCCATGGCCAGGCAGTCGCTCTTGCCCCTACCCAAAGTTGAAGTACATGCAGTTGAAGTTGCACATGTGACAACTTCAACAGTTGGTTCAGTGGGGTGCGTTCACCTTTGCGAACGTGCTGGCCGCTTGCAGGCGGTTATGCTTTGTCCCCTCGCCAACGTACAAGTGCGCATGTAAAACTCCAACTTCAATGGTTGGCCAAGTTCAACGAGGTACAGTAGTAGGTGCGTTCACCTTTGCGAACTCGCTGGCCGCGAACACGCGGTCGCGCTTGGTCCCCTTGCCGAAGCGGACCATTTGCCCTAGCAGTAAAACTGCAATAACTCGCAAGGTTGGCCAAGTTCAATGAGGTACTTCAAGTGTATTAGGTGTGTTCACCTTTGCGAACGCATTGGCCGCTTGCATGCACTTGTGCTTGCTCCCCCCGCCAAAGCGGTACATTTGGTGCAAGCTGTAAAACTTCAACTTCAACAGTTGACCAAGTTCAATTACCATATGGTATGTGGTAGGTGTGCGTTCACCTTTGCGAACGCGTCGACCGCTTCCACGCAGTTGCGCTTGGTCCCCTCGCCAAAGCGGAACATCTGGCCCATCTTGTACAGCGCGTCGAGGTCGCCGCCCGCTGTCGACATGCTCGCCTTAAGGTAGTGCTTCAGCGCTGCAGGCGCGCAGGGCACCGCAGTGGCGGGCAGTTTTATGTACCAAGGTGTGTATTATATATATAAATATTGACGATTCGCTCGCCATGTGGTAGTGCTTCAGCGCTGTGTGCAAGCAGGTCACCGCAGTGACGGCGAGAATTATGTATAAATTATTACAGTATACTTCACTATTTGAAGTAATAGTAGTACTGACGATTCGCTCGCCAATTGGTGGAACCTCAGCGCTGCAGGCACGCAGGGCACCACGGTGGCGGTCAGCTTCATGAATGCTTGGCATTGCTTCAGAAGCACTACTAGGAGCATCATATAAGTACCACGCACGTTGACACATATTCAGTGTAACCTATATTAGTACACTTGTAACGGGTGTATTTCCAGTTTGATGCTATGAACTTTGAAGTAACAATACTACGAGTAGTCTCACTGATTTGCACGTGTGGGTGTGCAAGAGCCCACGTCATGCACGCTGGCACGGAACAGTGGAATGTCCACGCTTGGCCCGTGTAGACGCTCACCGCTGTGCACAGCCAACAACAAGAAGTACAGCAGCCAGGAAGCTCAGAGTGAACCGCCAGGTGCTTGATTCCTACTGTAGTACATTATGGATACGATATGCATGTCACTGTGTAAGTAGACATGTGGTACATACTTTAAACTCTAAACTTTAGAGGTCTACCTTGCAGGGCGGGACGCCAGGTAGGGTGCCAGCCAGATCAACCACCCCCCACGCCTGCACCTGGCCCTGATAACACTAGTAGTAAAACTTCCAAAAACTGCTTCCAGCGCCCGCTAGCCCTTTCTGTGCTCGTATATACCATACATACACTGCCATGCATTTGCCATGGCCACCAGTGGGCGTGCTGGCATACATGTCATGGGCTCTTGCACGCCCCCAAGTGCAAAAAAAACAAACAGGAGTATACACCATATGTTACATTTTGGCATGCGTGAGGTGGGTTCCTGCACGCCCAGGCAAGTGCACGCCCAGGCAAGTGTAAACTGGCAACAAGGCTACAAACTTCAAGACCGCTGTGCACCTTGAATGCACCACATGAACATGCTGCTTGAAGCTGGTGGGTGCGCGGTTGCTCTCTGCAAAGCACAACACATCACAGCGCACAGGGCTGCATTTGCTGGACAGGATTGAACTAAAGTAGGGCACTTCATTGGCCAGCTCCAGGCGATGCAGCACACCCTCCTTGCCTTTAGAAAGTCGGTGAGGCCTCTCGCTCTCCTTCAACTTGAGGTGTATGAGCACCTAGTACACCAACGGCCAAGGTCCCGGTACGCCAATCAAATGAGCATGTCCTGCTACCGCCGCCACATACTTGAGAAGTATTTAAGTATTTGTACAAGCACAATTATGGCATATGTTTGGTCATGCTTTTCCCAGTGATGCGCACGCCATGTGCACAGGGCGTTCCGCGCCCTAAGCGGAGTGCAATGGAGGTACATGCATATGATATTTTTGTGTACACATACTTTAACTTGAAGTACATGGTGATTGTGGGAGTATGTGAGCACAGCTCAAACGTGTCCAGCGCGTGCACCATGTGTGGTGCTCATGGGTATGCCATAAACCTCTTGAAGTACTTGAAGCGCTTCAGTAGTAGCATGTAATGAGGTCTCGTGGTGCCACCCACAAGAGGTACACATTGTCATGCTCATGTACTTCAAGTGGTACATGTACTGCATACTTCACAGGCTATGACTAGCAGCCATGTGCGCGCACCGTTGGCCAGCTCCGTTCTGTCCAGCGCCCGCGCCACATGTGGCGCTCACCGATACTTCAAGTACGCCACACCATCTTGCGGTGCCACACATTCATGATGCACTAATGTTCCCAGCCCAGGTTGGTTTCGGCTCCACCACTTGCGGGTGTGAGTTTCCGCTCGGCTTTTTCGGCTAAGCCAGTACCTGGCGTGCACAATCGGCTTGGCCTTCTGGGGCCGGCTTTCGCTCTCAATACCTTAGTGACCGAGGCGGACCACCCTCACTGGCCCCACTCTCTGGCAATCTGGCCCTGGGCACTCTCCAGCAGCTCAACATCGCCATCCTCGTCGTCGCCTATGCCTCACAACTGCTGCTGGCTACCCACGTGCGCGCGTACTGGTGCTGCATCCATGGATCCACCACTGCACCACTGCTCAGCAGTGTGCGAGGCTGAGCACTGGCTTTGCTAAGCACAGTATGTGGATTGAACAACAAGCTGCACCGCCGTGCCACTGTTGCAACTGTGGCGCGGGGCCCATAAGACGCCGTGGGGTGCCCTGGGGGAGTGGACAGGCGCTGCTGCATCCGTCACAGGCTCCTACACGCATATTTGAAAAGCCGAAAAAAGCCGGAGGGCGACCGGCTCGGCTTGTTGGCCATGCGCGCGCACCGTTCGCCAGCTCCTTCCTGTCCCGCGCCCGCACCACATGTAACTTTCCAAGGCACACCACGACACCTCGCGGCGCCGCGCATGACGCACTCACACACCTCTGTGTCCATAAAAAATACACAATACACTTCACACCTCTGACAAAAGTACGTTGTATTTCTGGTATACACACTTCAAGTATGGTACTGTACTCACATCATAAACAGCAGCCATGCATGCGCGGCGCATATTTGGCCAGATCCGCCCCGGTCCAGCGCCCGCACCACATGTGGCGCCCACAGATGTGCCACACCATCTTGCGGCACCACATACTTGCAACGCGCACCCCTATACCAATGCACATGTACTACGTAGTATATGTGTATACTTGAAGTATAATATGATACTGCAGTCATATAATGAACAGCAGTCATGTGCGCGCACCTGTGGCCAGCTCCGCCCCCCCCAGCGCCCGCTGCACGCCGCCTGACCTCATAACCCACTCCCGCCGCTCCGGGCCGCCCTCCTTGATGCTGGAAAACACACGCGGTTCACGCAGGTCCGCCTCCAAGTAGAAGTCGCCCAGCGTTACCAGTGCGTCTGCGTGCGCCTGCGGGCAGCATTTTGGGAGAAATTTCAGCAAAAAATGAGCATTACATCATCGAAGTTACCAACATTATGTTGTGTTGATGCTGGAAAAGAAGCACGGTTCACGCAGCTCGGCTTCAAGGTAGAAGTCGCCCAGCATCATCGTCATCAGCGCGTCCGCGTGCGCCTGCGGGCAGCATTTTGGGAGAAATATCAGCAAAAATGGAGCGGCATATCATCTGAAATTACCAACATCATTTCCATTACATCACAGCAGCGCGTCCGCGCGAGCGTGCAGGCAGCGTTTAGGGGTAATGCTCAGCAAAAAACGGCCGTCAAAATGTTATTTTTGTAAAGAGGAATTCATAATGATTACATTTTTCATTTCGCAGCAGCGCATGTGCGTGCGCCTGTGCACCATGGTGCGGGTGCACCAACCGCACCTCATGTACAACTTGACCGCTGATGCCGCCAGCCTCCCCACCGCCCCTGCTCACTCACACACACACATGCACCTTGCTGCGGGTGCTTCAACTTCATCTGGTGCACACATGCCCTCATGTCTTCACGACTAATATACAAGAATGTCCCTACGGAGGGCTCGGGATCATATACAAACTTCAACTGCAAGTTCAACTTGCGCGTCAACGCTGCCAATGTCTCGCCGCCCGCGCTCACGCAGACGCCGTACACACCCGCGTGTGCGCGCTATTCGACTTCAACTTCTCGGAACTTCATCTGTTAGCTCAACTTCAAATTCAAGTTCACAGATGGCTAAAACTTCAACTCCAACTTCAACTTCTTGAGACTTCTCCACCGCGCATGCGTTCAACCTTCAACTTTGAATGGCGCTCCGTCCTCCCGGCGGCGGCTCACCCCGCCGCCGACCTGGACGCCTACCGTCACATGCCACTGCTGTGCCCGCCGGCCGCCGCAGGGCAGGCCGCGGAGCCGCCCCCCCCATAGATCTCGTAGTATAGCTGGTGCACACATGCCCCCATGTCTCTATGACTAACATACAAACTTCAACTTGAACTTGCCTGCTCAACTGAGCTGCTGGTGTCCACGGCGCGCTGGCACAGCTGGCTCGCCTTGCTGCGGTTCCGCGGCAGCCCACCCTTGCCGTACAGGTGCATGTAGCACAGCCCCGCCGCCCCCGCCGCGCGGTCCTCCACTTGCCTGCCTCCCATGGGCCGCACGCATGAAACCAGTGCATCACAACGTATACATATAGTGATGGGTCAGGGCTTAACACGTATTTTGTACGTTCAACTCCAAATACGGCGTATCTCTGGTGCATGTAGCACAGCTGCGCCGCTCCCGCTGCGCGGTCCTCCACTTGCGAGACGCCAATTGGTCACACACATGAAACCAGTACATCGCATTACATACATGTAATGCGCTTTGATTTAGTGCGACATGCGTTTTTTGTGCGGGGTCCAGAGACCTGCCAGAGACCACATGACTCTGTACGAATAATACACAATGCCCTACTTGATTTGATGTTGATGATTGACTTTACCGCTTGTGCTCAGCAACAGGTTCTCACTGGGCGCCCACCCCCCCCCTTTTCGTAGCCAACGCGCGTCTCCTCACAAAAAGGTTCATACAACTGTGGGAAGCAAAACGGTTACCCACAGTTACACGCCACCTGTATGTACATCCTTCAAAGTACAATTTATGAAGTATGTATGCATGGTATGTACACTGGCATGTAGTATGTACAGCACCTGAGCAGGGTAAGTGTGTAGACTACGCATGGTATGTGCGATCATTCATGCACAGTACCTGAAGAGGCTGGTGTACTTGTAGCATGTTTGCACAATGTGTACTAACATGTACTTCTAGAAGAACGACCATGCATGTACAGCACCTGGCGAGGTGCAGCGTGCGCTCCTCGTCAACAGCCCCCATCACCGTATACTTCAAAGTTCATGAGTGTACATGTACACATGTATGTGCATCCTTCCACCATATATCACCGAGGTATGGTAATATGTCTGCATGGTATGAGGTACCATGCATGTAGAGTACCTGAAGACGCGCAGCCCGCGCTCCCCATCCACAGCCCCCATGACCACATACCCATCCTTCGACCATACCATGTAGGAGTGCTTCAAGGTACTGCAGTAGTACTTCGTAGCAGGTACGCATGGAATGCGCTGTCATGTATGTCCACATCACCTGAAGAGGCGCAGCGCGCGCCTCCCGTCCACAGCCCCCACGACCATATGTACTTCTTGAAGTACATTCAGTACATTTTACAATCACACCATTGAAGTACTCCAGTTACGCCCACATGGCATGTACTACTATCACGTATGCACACACTTACTTGAACAGCCGCAGCGCGCGCCCCTCGTCCACAGCCCCCCCTATCCCGTGCAGGCACATGCGCGCCAGCAGCGGCACCGAGGGCTCGTCTCCCGCCGCCACCGCCGCCTCAAACCAGTGCCGTGCACGCTTCAGGTCCTGTGGCACGCTCCTGCTGCCCTGGTAGTTGAAGTCGGCCATCACGCGCATGGCCTCGGGGTTGCCTGGCCGCCGCAGGCGACGGCGCAGCAGCGGCGGCAGAGGTGGCTCAGCAGCAGCGGCGGCAGAGGTGGTTGAGCAGCAGCGGCGGCAGCAGTGGCTGAGCAGCAGCGGAAGCAGCAGTGGCTGAGCAGCAGCGGCGGCAGCAGTGGCTAAGCAGCAGCGGCGGCAGCAGTGGCTGAGCAGCAGCGGCGGCAGCAGTGTAAAAGGAAACTCAGCAGCAGCAGCAGCAGCGCAAAGCTCAGCTGCAGAGGTGGTATGGTGGTCAGCGGCACAGGTGGCACAGCGCTCGGTGGCAGAAGTGGCACAGGTGCTCAGCAGCAGCAATGGGTGTTGAGCAGCGGAGGGGCGGTGGTGCGCAGCGTCAGGGGTGCGGTGCTCCGCAGCAAAGGATGGTATGGTGCTCAGCAGCAGAGGCGCGGCGCTCAGCAGCAAAGGTAGTGTGATGCTCAGCAGCAGAGGTGGTACAGCGCTCAGCAGCAGTTGAGTACCCCAAGTCTCCCGGGTGCGGAGGGGACTGCTCGCTGCCCTTCCTGGCTACACTTACTTGCCTGCCAGCCAAGGTGATGGATGCCCGCTTATCAAGCGATTGATACAGTGGCAGGGGTGTGTGTTATCGCTGCATGTTGAGGGTTTACTAACAACTGGCTCACATCAGCCCCAGGGACGCAGCACTACGGCGTGCTCAGCACTAATCGGCGCCACTTTTGGGTGCCACGTGCAGGGACCGCAGGTGTGGGGGGTGCTATGCACATGCGCCTGTGCGCTGTGGCGACTGAAGTACTGTGACGATGCCTGTGCGTTTGCACTGGTGTGCAGCTGATAGGCAGGCAGCGCATGCCAGGGCATGGCCAAAGCATGTAGCAGGTGTGCATGTGGACACATGCCCCTGACTGTGGATGCAGGTACTGGGGTTGTCTGCTGGCCATGGATGCTGAACATGGCGACTAACAACGTCGCCCCCAAGTTGTAGAGAGTGAGCAAAAGAGAGTGTGTGAGCGTGTGTTCATGGAGGTTGAACATGGCGTAAAAAAATCGCCCCCAAGTTGTACAGAACGTGTGTACGAGCGAGGTGGTTACATGACTGACTCTTCTGCCGCAAATGTACACAGACACGGCAGCGGACGCGGCAGCAGCGCTCACCTGTCGTCGCTGCATGCTCCCAGTACTGCACCACCTCCGCGCTAATTTCGGCGGGGGAGCGCCTGCCGTGCAGGTTCAAAGTGCTCAGGCGCACGCGCTCCCTCGACGGCCACCAGCGCCTCTCCTCCCGCTTCTGCACCGCCCACTCCGCGGCCGCGCTGTAGTGCCTGTCGTGGCGCACAATGGCGCACGGGGTGGGGTGAGCGAGTGCAATGAGGGGACCAGGGTTGCAGGTTTGTGGTGGTGCTGGTAGGGGCGTGTGTGCTGCGGGGGGCGTAGTGTGGGACGCTTGGTGCATGGTGCTGGGCGATGGTAGATGCGAGGCGGCTTGTTGCTGGCTGACAAGGCAGGGAGGTTGCTGTGCAAGTACTGTTTCTGCTGGTGCTGCCTGTGAGGGCGACGTGTGGGTGCATGCGCACTGCAGGTCGAACCATGGCCACCGCCGGTACTTAGCCACACCAACACGTGCACAGCACCTGAGGGCCTGCTTGCAGTCCTTGGGCACACCATGTCCGTGCAGGTAGCGGTACCCCATAGCAGCCGCAGCCCCGGGATCCCCCGCCTCCGCAGCGAAGATGTCCAAAACTATGGCGTAAGCCTCATCCCTAGGTGCCCCCAAGACACCCGTTGCTAGCACGCTGGCAACAAAGTGCTGAGAAGCTGGATGCCCCAACCTAGCTGCATCGTAGTGCGTGAGCCCAGCCTCCCTGAGGTCAGTGGCCTCCAAAGCGACCGCTTCCTCGTGCAGGGCTGACGCTTTTCTTAGTTTCTCGCTTCGCTCACGATCGTGCCGGGATTGGAGCTGCAGTTGGGCTGCTGGCCGCTGTTGCTCCAGCTGCTGCGGACGCTGGCTTGTCAACGAAGCCTGCTGCTCCGTCTGCTCCTTTTCGAGCTCCATCTCGGCGGCCTGGCGCTGCGCCTGCTCGCCCGCACCGCTGTTCTTGTCTGCAGCAACTTAACTAATGACATACTTCAAGAGTTCCAAGTTCAAGTGCCAAGTGGCAAGTGCAGACAGAGAAGAGAAGACAGTCGACTTCAGCGACAACACGTGTGCCACACAGTAGGGGCACCGCTGTGAGCCTCTGCTGCCCACAGCAGCGCACGCGCGGTGCCCTGGCCAGTGGTGCCCTACTCGCCGCCGTGTCCAGCGCTCTTGGCAGGTTCGGGCCTGCTGTCACCTGCCCATCAACTCGCCCACTGCCGTTCACCACTGGACGCGACACACGAACGAGCTGGTTTTGGAGTGCGGACACCTGCCCTGCAGCTGACGAGGTTATCGGTGAGGCATGGAAGGGGGTAAGGTAGGGGGGGTCAATGGCCATGCACACACCGCCTCGCCGCCCCCACATGCAGCAGAGGAGTCGGGGAGGCATGACTCTCCTGCCGCCCAGCAGCAGCAGGCACCCAATACTGGCGCTGCTCCAGAAGCACGCTCTCCGTTGGGAACAGCGAAAGCGGCACAGCAAGAGCAGACGCCTGGCAGCGCCGTAGGAGCAGCAGCGGTAGAGGCAGCCCAGCAACCTGTTTCAGACCCTGCGGCACCAGCTTCTGCTGGCGGGCAGCCACCCGCTGCTGGTGCCACACTTCCTGCCGCAACGGCACCAGTAGCTGGTGAGCCGACTGGCACGGCGGCGGCTGCACCGGCAACTCCTGCTGCCCCTGCAACAGGCGCGGCGGCTGCAGCCTCGCCACCAGCAGCGGGGGGTGGCGCACCAGCAACGCCCCCCGCCACCACGCAGGCAGCGGACACGGCAGCAGACCCAGCAGCGGCAGCGGGGCAGCAGCCGCCTGCGCCGGCGCACACGCAGGCGGCCGCTGCCCCTGACCCGAAGGGTCTGTCGCTGGTGCCCGATAAGGATGAGGGAGAGGGGGTGAAGGCGAAGCCCGCGAAGCTGAAGAATTACGCGAGCAAGGACAGCGGCGCGGTGCTGCTGGAGCACTCGCCGGGGACGAAGGGCGCGGATAACCTGCTGGTGGACAGCAAGGACAAGTACACCATTAGCCCGTGCGAGGAGAAGCAGTGGGTCGTGATTGGGCTGAGCGAGGACATACAGGTGCACACCATCAAGCTCGGCAGCTACGAGAAGTACAGCCGCATCGTCAAGGAGTTTCAGGTGAGCTAGGGGGGGGGCGCGCGCGCATAATTGCCTTATAAAGGTGTGCGGTATGGGAAGTAGCACTGCGGGTGTAGCACGCATGGCAGTGCCGTAGAAGTATTTTCTCGCTGCGGCTGCAGCATGTGGGGTGCACAAGGGCATGACTGGTGCACATTTTCAGCTGTCAGCTAGGTAAAGCACAGCGTTGTTGTGAAGGAGATGCAGGTTCGCACACCATCCAGTTCCTGGGTACTTCCGAAGTATCATGCTCAACATTGGTTTGCACACACCAACAAGTTTCGCAACTTATACGTGGTCCCCTGTAACCACAAGTGTGTGCACAAAATGCCGAGTTTTTGTGTGCCCATGGGGCCCAGCACGCTTGGTGTGTCATGACAGATGTCTGAAGCAGTAGTGCATGCAGCGCGGGTCTGCCACTTTGACGGCCGCAGTACGATAATGCAGTGCGCACTGACCAGCAGAAGACCTACCCCTCCCATTGTTTTGGCTCATTCAAACTGCCCAGTTAAGTAATCCCTGAGGGTAGGTTACCTTCGTCATGATTCATGGTTGGTCGACCAATTTGGCACTAACACTTGCAGTGGACGGGTATATCGCTCTGTCAGAGCTGTGCTGCAACTTGTTCGCACCAGCAGCCTTTGAGCAGGTATCCTCCTGCACAAGCGCACCATAGTCCATGAATTCATCCCTGAAATTCATGAACTCATGCGCTGCTGCGCTCGAACCAGGTGCTCGCGAGCCAGAGCTTTCCCGTGGACAACTGGGTGGACCTGGGAGTGTTCACGGCGGCGGACGCACACGGCGAGCAGGCGTTTGACCTGCCGCGCCCCACTTACGCGCGCTACCTCAAGTTGAAGTTGCTTAGCCACTACGGCGACGACTACTACTGCACGCTGAGCCACGTGCGCGTGCACGGCAGCACAATGCTGGAGTCGTTCCACAAGGACTGGCAGGCCAGCACGGAGGTAAACCATAAAACTGCTTTGAAGTGCTTTTGAATTAAGAGTGTAGTTGTAGTAGTAGTGGTATGGTGCTTCCGAAGTATATCAGTAGTAGTAGTGCAGTGTAGTTCTATTAATTGCACTTGAGTGCTATGGGCTTCAGAAATATATCAGTAGTAGTAGTAGTTCTATTTAGTTGCACTTGAGGGCGTGCAAGAACCCATGCCGTGCTTGCGGAGCACGCTTGCGGCGATAACACATGCCCGGCAGCGTATGCACACGGATGCACAAAGTTCTTCGAACAACCAAGAGCAACAAGTGCTGCTAGCGGGCAGGCCTGAGCCGCCAGTAGCAGTAGTGCCCGTTTTGTATGGGTTTCATGTGTGTACGCGCTTGGTTTGGATGCAGGGCATGTATGTGCGTCTGCAAAATGGGGGCATATGCGCATGTGTGGCAGCACGGAAGTTTGCAGGCGGGGAGTATGCACCGGCAGGCGCACGCTGTCGTCAAGTGCGTGAGCGGTGACATGCAGTGCGTGCGCCCGTGCACCACGTGTGCATTTGGTGAGAGCGGTCACAAGCAGAACAGTTGCGGCAGGGCCAGGGACAACCGCCTTTTGTGCGGCAGTTACGCGCATCTGTGCAGGGCAGCGTTGTGCCGCAGCATGGAGGATGCCCTCCATACCAGTTGTGCGCGTAGCCGCCACCAGTCTGTTCCCCACCAAACTTTATCCGCCAGCCCGTAGTCTGCATGCGCCAGCTAAAGCACGTCACACGCACGCCCGTGATGCGCGCCGCGCCACCCACAGGAGGTGCAGGAAATAAAAGACCTGATAAAGAGCACCACCATGGACGGCGAGCCAGCAGGGGCGGGTGACGGAGCAACTGGAGCAGCAGTGCCGCCCTCCAATGCCGCCGCCACATCGCACCAAGGCAACGCCTCCGCACCCGCACTGGAGGACCCGCCCGCCGCGGTGAGCAGCGTGTCTGTGGCGGCGCCGCCACCGGCGGCAGCGGCGGCGGTGGCGGATGGAGAGAGGGCGGCAGCAGGAGAGGCGCTCGCACCGCCGCCGCCGCCACCGGAAGCGGCCGCACCAGCGGAGGCCCAGCACGCGGCGGGGAGCGTGGCGGCGGCGGCGGGGGGAGGGGC
>JAULBY010025395.1:0-17220 GCA_032358315.1 Ophiocytium majus | reverse complement strand
GCGCCATGTACTCCATGACACGTGCCGACAGTGCCATCTGGTGCGCCGCCGACAGGGCTGCGCGTATGCGCGACAGCTTGTACATTTCCACAGCATATTGCAGCCCCGTGAGGCACCGCCTTCACACATCATGCACAATGCGCGCGTGGCATGCACTGGCAGGCGCGGACATGCATTATGGGCTGGCGCCGGCTGCATAATGCACGTCCGCGCTGCATGCCAGCCACCCAGCACCAAATCTGCTCGTTTTCGCAACCCCCAGCACCAATACCAACAGGAGCATGCCTACTGCAACGTGCCAGGCAAGACAATGGCAACGGCGCAGCGCCCCCACTCCGCAGCGCGGCAGCATTGCCGCTGCAGCACGGTGGGGTGCGGAACACGCCGCTGTGCCGTCCCTGAGTGCATCTTCTGAAAGCTGCAGCGGCATGTCATGTCTGCTCAGGTGAGCAGCGCTCGGACAATGTCATCGTACTCGGCCTGCTTTGCGTGGAAGCGTTCGCCTGCGCCCTCATATGATCGGCCAGGCAGCAACACTGAAAGGCGGTTGAAGGGTGGGTAGGCAGCAGCAGCGCGCACCTGATATTGCTGAGCGTGCTGCTGAGCGTGCGGCTGCGGCACCCCCCCCCCACGCACACGCTTGCGGCGTGCAGTGCGTATGGTGAGCGCACCTGCAACGCATGCAAAGCAGGCTGCGCACACTGCAGCTGCCCGAGCGCCACTGCTACTGGCGGCACATGAGCCTGGGGATCTGCACAAAAATGGGGGCTCATGAAACCATGGCTGCACCAGCTGCTGCCATGCTGGCTGCACCAGCTGCTGCCACGCTGGCTGCACCAGCTGCTGCCACGCTACCAGCGGTAGCTCCCTTAGGTGTATGGCTAGCCGGTTCGGAGCGCGGCATATACTCCTCCACAAGCGGCTGCTTGTCCACTTGCGCGCTGTAGGTGCAGAGGCCCTGCGGCTGCTCAGCAGTAACAGGCACGGCACCGGTCCAGCTGTAAGCGGCAAAACGGGTGCTTTGTGGTGGTCAAACGGCAATGACTACTTGACAATGTGGTGGCAGTACGCTAAAGCACCTGGAGTTGTTGGTGCAACCCCCCGGCCCCTGCAACACATGCATGCAGACATACCGCAAGAGCATGTGATGCGCTCCGTAACTATTCAAGCGCATGAAATGACAGCATTCAGGGTCGCATGAAGGGTGCATGCTAAGCACTCGAAGCAGCAGCTGAACAGCAGAGCAGTGTTGCGGCTGCAACAGGCGCATCACAGACTGGAAGGCGCACCTGTCCGCTTTGTCTATGGTATTGCTACCGCGTGCAGGCTGCACGTCCTGGTTGCCGCCATCAACGCTGTCAGTGGCGCCCTCCTGCTGCAACTCCACAACATACGTATCCAGCGCAGGGTCCTGTAGCACAGGCAGCAGGAGCCTCACACGTCACTTCAGTGCATCCATGCGCAAGCTGTGCGTCATGGCACACGCACACTCGTGCAGCATGGCGGTGATAGGCTTTGGCCCAGGTTCATGCCTGCAACTGTGAAGTTCCCCCCAGCTAAATGCCCATCCAGTGCCGCAGTCTGTGTGCAAGTGCACAGCGCACTGTGAATTTGAAGTCCGCAGCAGCACCCAGAAGTAGCGCCTGGGTCGCCCCCACAACAGCCACACCCCCGGTCAGTGCTGCCATGAGCGCCAAGACCACCACGCAGAATTTGCTGGTTTCACAACTGCTGAAAGGGGTGTCGAAATCATGCCAGGGTGTGGAGGCACAGGACTTTTGGGGGGTTTTGCCCTGGTGGTGGGAGTAACAGCGCTCGGCACAACACTGTTAGCACGGCAGCACCATGATCCAGCAACCATGGGGCTACTCCGCGGGGGGGGGTCGAAATGGTGTGTAGCTCACCCGCGAATGTGCTTCAAGCCTTTCAGCCTTTGCGTGGCCTACAGCTGTGCCTTTGTGGCAGGGTGACGCACCTGATCCACAAGTTGCCCACTGCCAGTGCCGCCACCAGTGCCATCGTTGGCGGCTGCAGCCACAGCGCCAGCTGCAGTCACAGCGCCAGCGGTGTGCTCGTCCTGTGCCTGCGCAGGGGGGCAGATGGAGCGGGCAGTTACATGTAACAGACATCGATGGGTAAGTGCGTGCGGCGGTGCGGGGCTGTGTACAAGTGGGGTGCTGGTCATCTGGTGGGGTGAATGGGGGTGCAGCAAGTGAAGTGGATGGCTGCTGCCCTGGCAAAAGCGCGCAACTGCTACTTGAAGTGCGCGCTAGATGTACGTAAATGCTCAGCACCACCACCACCACCACCAGCATCATCATCAGCAGCAATGTTTGTCCAACACACGAGGGCAGCGCGCGTCACTTCACATGGGCCCGTGTGGCAACCTTTTGGGTTTCTTTCACAGCCAGCCCATCTTTCACAGCCCCTCCAAACGGCTTGGTGCAAGAAAGCCTGCCCGAGCTGCTGTACTTGGTGTTTAAAAGTGTGCATGCACGGCCAGTGGAGGGAGTGTTCACACACATGACAAGGTGCAAGTGTGTGTGCCACTACTGCCCAGCAGCTGCATCATGTGGCGCACCTGCTCCTGAAAATTCGCGTATGTAACGCAAATAGCAAGGCCAAAATGTGTGTGGCACGTTAAATCAACACGGAGCTACAACTTCAAGTGTGAAGGTTATATATACTGGTGACGCACCTCAGGCTGCTGCAGCTGGTTCCGCTCCGCCTTCCGTGCGTCCGTCTCATGTGCCGCCTGCACCACCGCCACCGCCTCTGCCGCGCCCGCACCCCCAGCGGCGGCGGCGCCTGCAGCGGCATCGCTGGCAGTTGGGGGCGCGTTGGTTTTCGCAGGCGCTGCCGATGCTGCTGCGGTGGCTGGAGCAGCGGGCACCGTTGCCGCAGGCGTTGCCGCTGCGGTGGCTGGGGAAGGTGTCGCCGTTGCCACTGCCGCCGCGGTTGCTGCAGCATCGTCTGCCACTGTAGCAGCGCAGATCGAAAGCTCCCACCACTGCAGCCGCACCGATGCAGCGTCGATGTGCTGATTGTGTGGCTGCACAGGGAGGGTACACGGAGCAGCAGGCAGTTACATGGTAACAGACATGGTAAGTGCGTGCGGCGGTGCGGGACTGCATACGCATGGGGCATTGCTGAGGCGAAGTTGGGGTGCAGCATGTGAGGGCTTCTGCCTTGACACAAAACACGGAGGTACTACTGGAGAGCGCGCTAGATGTACAAGTAGTGCTCAGCACCACCACCACCACCACCAGCAGCAGCAGCAGCGGCAGCAGCAATGTTTGTCCAACACACGAGGGCACCGCGCGTCACTTTACACGGGCCCGGGTGACAACCTTTTGCGCTTCTTTCACAGCCGGCCCATCTTTCACAGCCCCTCCAAACGGCTTGGTGCCAGAAAGCCTGCCCGAGCTGCTGTACTTGGTGTTTCAACAGTGTGTTGCACGGCCAGTGGAGGGAGTGTTCACGCACATGACAAGGTGCAAGTGTGTGTGCCACTACTGCCCAGCAGCTGTATCATGTGACGCACCTGCTCCTGAAAATTCGCGATGTAACGCAAATAGCAAGGCCACAATGTGTGTGGCACGTCAAATTAACACGGAGCTACAACTTCAAGTGTGAAGGTTATATATACTGGTGACGCACCTCAGGCTGCTGCAGCTGATTCCGCTGCGCCTTCCGCGTGCCCGTTTCGCTCGCCCCCTCCACCACCGCCGCTGCCTCACAGTCTGTTGCGCCCGCACCCCCAGCGGCGGCGGCGCCTGCAGCGGCATCGCTGGCAGTTGGGGGCGCGTGTGTTGCCACAGGCGCTGCCGATGCCGCTGCGGTGGAAGGGGCAGCGGGCGCCGTTGCCGCAGACATTGCCGCTGCGGTGGCTGGGGAAGCAGGTGCCGTTGCCGCTGCCGCCGCGGTTGCTGCAGCATCGTCTGCTGCTGTAGCAGCGCAGACCGAAAGCTCCCACCACTGCAGCCGCACCGATGCAGCGTCGATGTGCTGATTGTGTGGCCGCACAGGGAAGGTACAGGGAGCAGCAGGCAGTTACATGGTAACAGAAATGGGTAAGTGCGTGCAGCAGTGCGAGCTGCATACGCATGGGGGACTGTTGGGGGCGAGTGGGGTGCAGCATGTGAAGTGGATGGGCTTCTGCCTCGACACAAAACACAGAGCTACTACTTGAAGTGCGCGCTAGATGTATGTGCAATGCTCAGCGCCACCACCACCACCACCACCAGTAGCAGCAGCGGCAGCAGCAATGTTGTACAACACACGAGGGCACCGCGCGTCACTTTACACAGGCCCAAGTGGCAACCTTTTGTGCTTCTTTCACAGCAAGACTCTCCAAACGGCTTGGCGCAAGAAAGCCTGCCCGAGCTGCTGTGGCTGGTTCAACAAAGGGTGTGTTGGCGGCCAGTGGAGGTAACTTCAACACTATAACTTCAATATTGAAGTGAAACTTGCCTGCTCGCCGTGCCGCGTGTTTGCGTAGCGCGTCTCGAGCGTGGCGTCACGGGGGTGGGCCGGCGTTCAAAACACAAGCCCAACACACACGCACAACTTCAACATAATGACCTCAACACTACAAATTCAACATCGAAGTTGAACTTGCCTGCTCATCGTGCACATGACAAGGTGACCTGCGTGTGTGTGCCAGTTTTGCCCAGCAGCTGCAACGCGCTGACGCACCTGCTCCGGCAACTTGGCGGTGTCGCTCAAGTAGAAAGGACACGGGAAAACTTGTGTACACGTCAAATCAGCACAGAGCTTGTACAACTTCAAGTGTGAACGATATGTGCTGGTGACGCACCTGCTCCGGCCCTCGCTTCACCTTCGCAGGTGCTGCCGCTGGTTGACCCTGCTCTGGCGCCGCCGCCGCTGCTGCTGGGGGAGCAGGCGCCGCCGCCGCAGGCGTTGCCACTGCGGTCAGTGGGGGAGCAGGCGCCGGTGCAGCACTGACATCGCCGGCAATGCACTCGAGGGGCTGGTCAACAGTCTCCTCTGCCGTGCTTGGCACTGCCGCCACGGTTGGCGCAGCACCGTTGGCTCCTGGCGCTGCCGCATTGGCCACCACTGCTGCGCCAGCAGCACCGTTCTCAGCGGCCCCTGCAGCAGCAGCTGTTGCAGATGCCGCCTCATGCCCATCCTCCCCTTCCCCGCTCCCATTTCGCCCCTGCTCAGCCTCCATTGCGGCCGCCGGCACACCACCACCACCACCACCCCCATCGCCACCGGCTGCATCAGACGCCGTGATAGCAGCAGCAGTGATGGTGGCGTCGGCAGGCGCGTCTCCGGCAGCTGCGTCTTCGGCAGCCGCGGCGGGTATGGCTGGTGTCTGTGCATGCGCGCAGCACGACAGCCACAGCAGTGCACAAGCGACACACAGGCGTCATGCGGTTGCCGTGCTCAACATGTGACAGACATGGGTACGTGCGTGCAGCAGTGTGAGGCTGCATACGCATGGGGCACTGTTGGGGGCGAGTGGGGTGCAGCATGTGAAGTGGATGGGCTTCTGCCTCGACACCAAACACAGGGCTACTACTTGAAGTACGCGCTAGATGTGTGTGCAATGCTCAGCACCACCACCACCAGCAGCAGCAATAGTTGTCCAGCACAAGGGGCACCGAGCCTCACTTTCCGCAGACCTGTGTGACAATTTTTTGTGCTTCTGTCACAGCCAGTCTCTCCAAACGGCTTGGCGCAAGAACGCCTGCCCGAGCTGCTGTGGCTGGTTCAACACAGTGTGTGTCAGTTGAGGTAACTTCAACACTACAACTTCAATATTGAAGTGAGAGTTGCCTGCTCATCGTGCCGCGTGTCTGCGTAGCGCGTCTCGAGCGTGGGGTCACGCAGGTGGGCACGCGTCTGGAACATGAGCCCAACACACATGCACAACTTCAAACATACTGACTTCAACACTACACATTCAACATTGAAGTTGAACTTGCCTGCTCGTTGTGCCGCGTGTTGGCGTAGCGCGTGTCGAGCGTGGCGTCGCGCGGGTGGGCACGCGTCCCAAACACGAGCCCAACACACTCGCACAACTTCAACATACCAACTTCAACACTTCAAATTCAACATTGAAGTTGAACTTGCCTGCTCATCGTGCACATGACAAGGTGACCTGCGTGTGTGTGCCAGTGTGCCCAGCAGCTGCAACGCGCTGACGCACCTGCTCCGGCAACTTGGCGGTGTCACTCAAGTAGCAAGGCCACGGTGTGTGTGTCACGTCAAAATCAACACTGAGCTACAACTTCAAGTGTGAAGTGTATAATTCAGTAATATTGCTGGTGACGCACCTGCTGCAGCAGCTGCTCCGACTCCTGCGGCGCGTCAATTTCCTGTGCCGCCTCCACCACCGCCACTGCCTGTGTTGCCTCCACACTCCCACCAGAGGCGGCGTCAGCAGTGGCAATGCTGGCAGCTGGCAGCGCAACCATTGCCGCAGGCGCTGCCGCTGCGGCGTCCGGGGGGGCAGGCGTCGTGGCCGGTGGCGCTGCGGCATCCGGGGGAGCAGGCGTCTTTGCCGGTGGCGCTGCGGCATCCGGGGGGGCAGGCGCCGGTGCTGCTCCTGGCGCTGCCACAACGACCGCTGCTGCTGCGCCAGCAGCACCGTTGTCAGCGGCCAATGGCGCCCCTTCGCCGCCCTGCCGTTCCCTGCCCCCGCTCTGCGCCAGCTCACCCTCCGTTGCAGCCGCCAGCGCATTGCCACCACCACCACCACCACCACCACCAGCTGCATCATACGCCGTGGCAGCAGCAGCAGTGGTGCTGTGCTGGCATTGGTAGCATTGTCTCCGGCAGCCGCGAGGGGTACGGTTGGTGCATGTGCATGCACGCAGCAGGACAGCCACAGCAGCGTACAAGCAACACTCAAGCGTCAGGCAGTTGCTGTGCTCCACTGCAGGTCACAGACGTAGCAATAGCGCGCTCAATAGTCATGCTGCAAGCGCATCCGCATCCACACAGCACTTTTGTCAGCAGCAACTGTTCTCCTGTTGTTTGCATCTGCATGCCAGCTGGTAAGCGGCCAAGGTGAGGAGACAGAGGTGTGATGGCTGTCTGAACCAAAAGTCTAAAGCTTTCACAAGCATGGCAGGCGCACAGGCCTCTCTGCCTCCACAGGTCGGCGAAAGCTGAACAGACAAGCTGCGACGCCTGGCTAGAGGAGCAGCAACACACAGACACAGTGCCTGCAGGTGCCTCTGCAGCGAATGTACAGTACACTTCAGACGTACTTTGCGGAAGTACATACGCTTTTGAATCCTCGCGCACATACCTGGGGTTTCAGCAGCGTTGTGTGGTTGCGCACCACCCCAACCCTGCACCAGCACCAGCACCAGCACCAGCACCGCCACACACAGCGGCAGCAGCGGGAAATGACGCAATGTACATGAGCTGCATTGCCGATGAGCACACAAAAACCATTGGCAGCTGCAATTTGATGTACCAAAACAAGCCATGTCATAAGCAACCACACAGCTGCCTGCACTACAGGCGGCAGCTTGCTGTAAACAACCTGCAATTACGGTTGCCCACCAAGTGCCTAGCATGCTGCGTCCATCAATGATGCTACGGGCCCCTATCTGCCCACTGCGTTTCCGCACGCGGACATGCAACAGGCTTGCCAACTGCGTGCACATACAACCATGTCAACCCTTCCTGTCTCAAGCGCGTGCATTGGTGCCTAGAGTGGCTGCATGCGGACCAAGGGCATGTACTTTGCATGCAGTAGAGTGACGCCACCGCGCTTTCCTTTTGAGCAGATGCAGCACTGGGCAGTTGACACACCCTGGTGTCCCCTCTCCGGTGTGGTTGCCGCCACCAGCGCCCAGGTGGCCGTTGCGGTTGGCCGTCGCGTGCATTTCCACCAACTTGCAGATGGCCGCTGTAAGGGAGAAACGCACACAAAGCAGCAACAGGCGTTAAATATGCTTTCACAGCCCAGCACTCTCTGCCGCCCAAACCGCCTGTTGTAACCCCCTACTAGCAGTGATGCTTTTGCTGTACGACACTCAAACGCATTTCAGCGCCCAGCATCCGCATGGCGCCTGTGCTTGTTTCAGGTGTAGACAATGGAGGAACTGAGGTACAGCAAGCGCAGCGACAATCCAAGGTACTTTGGTGACTGTTGGCGCAAGGCACGTGCGCAGGTTAGATGCTATGCAGGCTGACATACAGGCTGACTTGGCACATGT
This sequence comes from Ophiocytium majus, assembly GCA_032358315.1. Taxonomy (NCBI): domain Eukaryota; class Xanthophyceae; order Mischococcales; family Ophiocytiaceae; genus Ophiocytium; species Ophiocytium majus. Next base: position 9,013 of record JAULBY010025395.1, on the reverse strand, counting down.
TGGTGGTGGCTGCCGCTGGCAGCAGCAGCGATGACAAGCAGCAGCAGCAGCACTGTAGCGTGTTTGCATAACTCACCGATTGCAAAAAGAACCATGTCCACCTTGAGCCACCAGGCCGTAAGCCTGCCTGTCCATCCTCCTAGGGGCATGCTGGCGGGGCCGGGCCGCGCCTTGCCGGGCCTAAGTCAACCAAAATGCAGCCACGTGACAGTGCACAGGGATATAAGCGGCCTCAGTGGGTAGCAACCAGTAACATGCGAAGACATGCAAGCTGCAGGGTGTCAAGCAAGTGCTAGCCAGCGTATGGCAGAGCCAGACACAGGGCGACCTCACACCTGGAGCCTGCAGCTGCAGAGCAGCCAATAAAAAAAATCATGACCAGCAGTACCACTGGCAGGTCTGAGTGCCAGCCAAGCTGGCGGCAGTGACAGCAGCCGCTGATCCTTCAGTCACAGGCTCACATTCCAGGTGGCCCACAGACCACCACAGCTTGCAGCAGCTGCATCAAGTGTGAGCGTTGGTCACAGGTCTATCTACAAATTCGCAACTGTGAACAGTGCTCAAAGAATTACTGTGAGCTCGCAGTGGCTCATGCAAGTAGATATCACGGCCACTGGCCACTCGCAGGCGACGCTGTGGTACTTGTAGCCCTGTGGAAAAGCATGCGGAGCCAAAAGTTTTGGGGTGACCCACCTGGGCGCGGCGCACAATGCGCGGCTCGGGTAGGTATGGCTCAGGAATGAATGGCTCCAGCTGCCTACCCTGGGCCTGTGGCAGCAAGGACAGGGTCACACTTGCAGTAAGGCTTTCCATGCCGCAAGCAGGCATGCCACCATTGCTGTACCACTGACAGTAGCGGCGCAGCCAGGCAACCTGCACAATGCCCAACATCATAAAGGAAGCTAAAAAAAAAAAACTTCACCCAGCCGCGCACACTGAGTCTATGAGTACCTGGCCACCCATCTAATAGTAGGTGAGGCAGAAATTAAAATTATGGCAGAGCCAGACACAGGGCCACCTCACACCTGGAGCCTGCAGCTGCAGAGCAGCAGAGCAGCAAATAAATCATGACCAGCAGTACCACTGGCAGGTCTGAGTGCCAGCCAAGCTGGCGGCAGTGACAGCAGCCACTGATACCTTCGGTCACAGGTTCACATTCCAGGTGGCCCGCAGACCATCACAGCATGCAGCAGCTGCATCAAGCTTGATCAAATGTGAGAATTGGTCACAGGTCTGACTACAACTTCGCAGCTGTGAACAGTACTCAAAGAATGACTGTGAGCTCGCAGTGGCTCATGCGAGTAGATATCACGGCCACTGGCCATTCACAGGCGACGCAGTGGTACTCGTCGCCCTGTGGAAAAGCATGCGGAGCCAAAAATTTTGGGGTGACCCACCTGGGCGCGCCCAGGGCGCACAGTGCGCCGCCTGGTTCTTTCCGGCTGAGCTCTCAGTGGCGACAGCTGCCCACCCGGGGCCTGTGGCAGCAAGGACGAGGTCACACTTGCAGTTAGGCAATTCATGCCGCACGCAGGCATGTCGCCATTGCTGTACCACTGACAGTTGCAGCGCACAGCCAGGCATCCTGCACAATGCCCAACACCATAAAGGAAGCTCCCGAAAAAAAACTTCACACAGCCGTGCACACTGACTCTATGAGCAGCTGGCCACCCATCCATGTGATGCAATCGCGCCTCTGTGGCGGCCTGGCCGTGGCCGTGTGCTGTGCACCTGGGCATTGCCATCTGCAATGGGACGGGTCCAAGCTACCACCACAAAGGGCTAGCCGGCAGTCTGCTGGCCTGCGGGCAGCGTCACTGAACACAATCGAAACTTACATACCAGGAGAAACGGTCCTGTCAGCGCACACACAAGCGTGTGCACTGCTCTGCCTGCCATTGTGCAGGAGCGCATTTGCTCGGCAGTTTGGGAAGGCACGATGCCTAGTGCTGTTGCATGCATCACTTGGCAACAGGCGACAAGGGCAAAGCACAACGTGCCGAGTAGTCAGTGGAGCAGGCAAACAGTTACACTGCACAGGTGCGAAAGCTGTGCTAGAACATGAAGGGTGCACACGAGACTGCTGCTTCATCACAAGGGTATTGCAGGGAGAGCAGCCGCCACACATGTGCAACTGAGATTTTTTAATGTGCGCAGGTAACTCTGGTTTACGACAGCGCCTACATGGCACGGACATGCTTGCCCGCGCCTGTTTCGGCCCTTATCTGTATCGGATACACTCCAAAGTGTTGGCAAGAGCCCGTGTCTCTCAACTGAAACAGAAACTTCCAAGACTGGTGTTCAAGCCTGTCCCAGCGCACTCCAGTGCGAATCGGCAAGTTGGTTCTGGATGAGCCCCTGAGGGGGCTGTCCACATGCAAGTGCCTGGGTGTGGATGTGGAGCGTATAAGTCTGATTTGGCATCGTTGCTATAGCCAACACACCAAACCAGCAGGTATAGGTATTGAAGTTGAAGTTAATACCTCAAGTACTTGAGGTATATCAGCTGCAGAGACACGGCAGGCCTGTGCGCAGCGGCTACACTGCAGATTTCATGCCTCCGCAGCCTGCCTGCCTGTCAGATGGTGCTTGTAAATTGACAATGCCAGATGGTCGTTTGGTCTGTGCAGCATATCACTTACTCAATTACCCCGCGCCTGTTCCTACACCTCCATGGCGATAGCACCAGTTGGGGTGACCCAACATATACTGCCGATAATCACCTGCTGCTGCACCCGCACTAGCTCACCAGTCGCAGTCATGGCTGTCATTCCGTGGCTATCTTTATTCTGCCAAGCATGTACATGTATATTTCCGGTATGATGAAGTACTTCGAAGTATATACTACTAGTAGTACTTCGAAGTACCGGTATATACTTGCGTGTCCCGGGTATACACTACTTTTAGCACTCATGCAAACCTGGCATCCACCTGCTGCGGGTTGGCGCGGGGCCTTGGCTGCTGCTCGTGTCCACCATGAGTGTCTGGTGCTGTCAGCAGCACATACAAGCGCTGCCGTGCTTGGTCAGCAGTCTGCAAGGCATGGCACCTATAGTGCTTGTGCACGCACTCGCAGGCTTAGCACGCAAAATGCAGCGTGCTGAGCAGCAGGCGGGGCAGCCACGCTACATAATGGAACCAATCGTCGTTATCGATGCACGGTTGCACTACACAGGTGCAGAAGCTGTGCTAGAATTGCATAGGTACAAATGAGGCTGTGGGTTTATCACAAAAGTATCACGTGGGAGAGCAGCCGCCACACATGTTCAACCGGAAGCAGTTTAGTGTGCGCAGGCAATCTCTGGTTCACGACAGCACCTAGACGGCATGGACATGCTTGCCCCCGCCTGCTTAGGCTCTTATTTGCATTGGCTACAATTGCGGTTTGTGCAGCTGCGCACATGACCCCAAATCGCTGGTAGACTAATACAAAAACTTGAAGAAAGGTGTCCGAGCCTGTCACAGCGCATCCAAGTGCGCACCAAAGTCGGTTCTAGATGAGGGTGCTGGCCACTTGAAGGTGCCTGGGTGCGGATGTGGTGCTCACAAGACTGACCTGGCATTGTCGCTAGCCAACACTTGAAGTTGAATTTTATACTTGAAGTTGGAGTTTACACTTGAAGTTGAATTGTAACTTGAGGTTGACGTTTTTACTTGAAATTGAAGTTAACACCTCAAGTATCAATTACATAGACATGCGGGCATCTGAGCACATTACATTTGTATCCGTTACAGAGACATGAGGGCATGTGAGCACCAGCCATACTGCGGGATGCATGGATAAGGGGTTGGCTCCATCGCCTGCGCGGCGGCGGTCACCCCGCCACTTCGAGCACGGTACACCATTCCGATTCCGCTATCCCAACCTCCAAGGTGGAACGCTGCTAGGCCAATAGGAGATTCTGGTGCCACAGAGCTCGCCGCTGTGAACAGCGCGTTGCAGAGCCGGGACTGCTGCACTGCTAGGGCCCTGACTACAGCATGCGGCGTGAGTGTCACACACGTGGCACCAAACACAATGCACGCCATGGGAAAACGGTGGTTGTTGCGGGGTTTAGGGCCCCAGGTTTCACTCATACGGTGTGATCCAAGTTGAAGTTTCGAATCTGAAGTTGAAGTGTGGGAACATGTCACGTGTGGCATGACAGATTTGTGCCATGCAGAAACTGCATGAAATGGTACTTGCGGTGTGACAACGCCAAGTGGTATACACAAAACTGTAGCACTGATGCAGACCTGGGACCCACCTGCCTTGGCCCAACGGGTGGTGGCGCGGGCTGGGTCGCTGCCGCAGGCGCTGCCGCTGGTCGACGTCCGCGTGCGTCCTGCACCACAAAGAAATTGATGTTAGCAGCAGTACAAGCGCGTGCACTGCTCTGCCTGCCATTCTGCAGCATTGCATTTGCTGAGCAGTTTGCAAGGCACAAAGGCACCTAGCGATTGTGCACTCGCTGGCTTGGCGGGCAAAACACAGCGTGCCGAGCAGCAGGCGGAGCAGGCACACGGTTGCACTACACAGGTGAAGAAGCGGCGCTGGAACTGTACAGGTACACATGGGACTGCTACTTCATCACAAAAGTATCGCAGTCAAAGGGCAACCGCCACGCATATGGAACCAACACATTTTACAAGCGCGCACAGGCAATCTCTGGTTTACAACCACACGGCATAGACATGTTTTGCCGTACCACGTCCTGAGGGCAAAGGCAAAAGCGCAAGGTGTGACACAGCAGCAGCAGCACCAGCGAAGCTCACGCACCCCACGCCTGTCATTGCCCGGGCGGGGGCCCATGCCGGTGCTGCCATCGGCGCTGCCTCCCGCCCCCCAAGCCCCTCCACTTGTCCCCCCACCCAGGTGGTCAGCGGGCCGGCGCAGGCGCACGTGGATGCCGCCGCCAGCGCTGCCTGCGACGCACCCACCCTGCCCATGGTGGGCAGGGGGTGCCTCGCCACCTCCGCTCGCTCCCCCGTCAACATCGGCGGCGCGGTGGGTGCGGCGGGCGCCGTACGCGGTGTCCTGAGAAGTGGTGAACACAGCAGGCAATGGCGGCATGCCATGAGCAGTGATTACACAGCGTCATTTCAAAGTAAGCGTGTGTGTGTGGGCATCAGCGAGGTGTGAGCACTGCTCACACGCTCCCAGAGTTCACCGCATGGTCAGTGGGTCACGCATGGTGCCACAGGCGCATTCACACTGGTGGCTGCACGTATCTACTTCAGTATGTATGATAATGCAGCACTTGGCCTCCGATATTGCAGCGGTGCCAAGCGCAGCTGCTGCTGCACAATACGTACCTCGGGCATTTTAGGTACTGCACACGGCAGATGAGTCGCCTCAAATGACACCAGCACCTCGTGTACAAAGACCTGGGTGTTGCTGCAGGCTCACGCCACTGCTGGCATACTGTGGACACCGTTTCGACCGCACACACTCGTGTATCGGTACAAGTTCTCACCTGCGCTGCTGCTGCTCTACTGGGTGTGGGCGGCCCAGCAGTTTGCAAGGTACGAAGGCGACTACTGGTTGCGCACGCACTTGCAGGCTTAGCATGCAAGACACAGCGTGCCGAGCAGCAGGCGGCGCAGGCACCCGGTTGCGCTACACAGGTGCAGATGCACTGCAGAAGCGCTGCTAGAACTGTCAAGGTACACATGAGACTGTTACTTCATCACAAAAGTATCGCAGTCAAACGGCAACCGCCACACATATAGTGCGGAAACATTTTACAATAATGCATAGGTAGTCGCTGGTTTATAACCACACGGCACAGACATGCTCTGCCGTACCGTGTCCTGAGGGCAAGGTCAATTGCTCAAGATGTGAAACCACAGCAGCAGCACCAGCAACGCATTGCTCGCGCACCTCATGCCTGGCGGTGCCCGGGCGCAGGCTCACGCTGGTGCCGCCGCCGGCGCTGCCTCCCGCCTCCCACGCCCCTCCACTTGTCCCCCCACCCCGCTGGTCCATGGTGTGGCGCAGTCTCCCGCCGGTGCTGCTGCTGGCGTTGCCTGCGGCGCTCGCACCCTGTCCATGTTGCGCAGGCGGTGCCTTGCCACCTCCACTCGCTGCCTCGCCAACATTGGCGTCATGGCGGGTGCGGTGGGTGCTGCGTGCGGCGTCCTGAGAAGTGGTGACGCAGCAGACAATGGTGGCATGCCATGAGCAGTGATTACACAGCGCCATTTCAGAGTAAGAGTGTGGGGGGGGGGCATCAGCGAGGTGTGAGCACTGCTCACACACTGCCAGGCTCAGTGGATCATGCATGGGGCCACAGAAGCACACGCACTGGTGGTTGCACAGATGATAATGGAGCAGTTGGCATCTGCCATTGCAGCAGTGCCACACACAGCTGCTGCTGCACAGCAAGTGCCTAAGCATTGCAAGTGCTGTGCACGGCAGGTGCGCCACCTCAAATGACATGAGCATCCATACCAAGCCCAGGTGTTGCTGCAGGCTCATGCCAACGTTGGCATGCTGCGACTGCTGGCATGCTGCGTGCCACCTGCTCACACCGCACGCATTTGCGTGGTCGAGTGCAGTACATGTGCCCACTCGACTGCAAGTTGATGCTGCCAGGCATTGGCAACGTGTGCATCCCTTGTCATACTACAAAACTTGGTTCAGCATGCAGCCTAACGCTGTCCACAACCCAGCCGCGGCAGCGGCATGTCGCACCTTGACACTGTCGCTCCCCGCCCCCTTGCCACCTCGCGATGGCACTGCCTGCGCAGCTGCGATGGCCGCCGCTGCTGCGCAAGCGTGCACCAGCGCCTTCACCACCGCGGCGCCAGCCGGCCCGCTCAGCTTGGTGGTTGGCTGCATATAACGTTCCTTATGCCCTAACACCCTTATGAGCAACTCTGCCAGGACGTCGTCCGAGTTGGTAGAGCCACCCGGCGCCACCCTGTGTGCCATGTACCGAAGCGTCCAGAATTGCGTGTTGTCCAGCTCTTGCAGGGCTTTGCTCAGCTCAGCACAGCCCTCCAAGCCAATCCTGGCCAGCAGCGCCCCAACAGCAGCCTGGTACTCTTCCTGTGTGCGCTCAAGCAGTGGCAGCAGCAGCAGCAGCAGCAGCAGCACCGGCAGCAGCAGCAGTGGCATCATCACAAGTGGACGTCAGGATTGTGGTGTTGCGATGCAGACAGCAGTTGCACAGGTGCACGAGGCGGGATGAACGAGCACCGACCGCACTACCAGTAGCAAGGCACGCATTGCAACGGTTGTCTGTTTCAGCTCAAGTTCTCACCTCGGCTGCTGCTGCTGCTGCTGCAGCGTGGGTACGAGTCCGCCGCTGTGTTGCCGCGCTGGTGGCCGCCTCACTGCTGGCTGCAGCCGCCGCAGGGCCTCCAGGCCTGCTGGCAAACAGCGTGGGGGCAGTGCCCAAGTAAGTCGGTGACTACATGAGTACATGATCACAATGAAAGCTTGGTTTGCCAGTGCGCCCAAGCCACGCACATTATTGCCGGTCTCCTGCACAGCCTGTGTGTGACCACGGCGTGAGCAACACGCACTAGCAAGCATTGACTGCAGCAGCCTGTGTAATGGTGGTAGAACATTGGCTGCGTCACTCTCACTCGGCATGGTGTGTGTCGCAGCACCTGCACACGCAGTGCTGCAGGTGGCACGCCTTTGGTGGACAGTGCACGGCGTCATTGCCAAAGTTGTGATACTGGCGGCAATCACAACCTGCCGAGCAAGGCAAAACATTGCAAGGTATGCGCAGCAACTCGAAGCCGCGTAACAGGCAAGGCACTTACTCTGCCATGACAACGTCCTTGTGGTCATTGCTCAGGTGCTCCTCATGGTCATCGCTCAACTCGAGTTGATGCCGCTTGTTGTCGCCCCGGGTGTTGTCTGTGTCACTCAGCGCCCGCAAGCACGGAGAGACAGAAAAAGCATGAAACAAGCATGTCACGGGTGTAGCAAAGTACGTGCTCAGCAGCGGTGGTGATAACATGCAGCAAAGAGAAAACACCCGACAGCAGCAGCAAACACGCTCAAGCGTCAGGAATTGCATATGTATATATACTTCAGAAGTATATGCTCACATCACGACATATCATGGCTGCATGCTTAATGCTGCATGTCTGGGAGCACTCACCCGGGGTGACAATCCCGCGCTTTTTTGTCATGACCGCTACTGCTGCTGGTGGGTGGGCTGGCGCTGCTGCTGCGGCCGCCTGCATATCAGCAAGGACATTGCACGTGTGTCATGTGTCAGAAAGTGTAAGTGTTGACACACCTTTGTACACACACCTCATGTTACAGTCCATGTCACCTGCACACATGTGTTCTTGCCCCACAGGCATTTTTGTCCGCGCTGGTGTTCACTTGTGGGCGCTTTCGTCGTGTCTTAGAAGAGAGAGGACTAGCTAAACATGCATCGCAGCCACAGCGTGCGGTAGACGCGTCTTTGTGCACTTCACTGGTGCTGTGAAGCCAGCACCCCGCATAGGGCCAACGCCAGCAGCACTTGCCCCTTATGCTTCTTGTTGAAGTATCACATCCACAGCCTGCACCACGTGCACGGCGACGCTTTCACCGTGTGGAGCTCTGCACAATTTGTGAACGGGGGCCAGCTTGTTTGCTTTGAAAAGCGCAGCCACCATGGTGTGCGCCACGTGTGCCCCGCCCACGGTTTCGTTTGATGCTGCTGCTGCCAACGGCCGATGCCTCACAAACCGCGGAACAACAGCCCACCGTATGCGGCAGTGCCCCGGGGCCAGGGCCCTAGGGGGGCCAATTGTAACTGGAAGGAGGTCATGAGCAGCTAGCTAGCTAGCAGAGCCGCCACCTCAAGAGCTCTCACCTCGTGGTCAGCGGCAAGATATGAGGTCTTCCCCCCGTGGTGCACGCTAAATCCGGACTGAAACGTTTCCTTTGACGACGTTGTGGTAGGAGGCTACTATTACATTGCCACTTGAGGCCCCTTTCGCTGGGTGTAGTAGTATGTTACCCTACTGTGCTCTGGGCCCTTGGTACCGCGTGCCCAGGGGCTCTCTCTTTTCTTGC
>JAULBY010025384.1:0-17226 GCA_032358315.1 Ophiocytium majus | reverse complement strand
GCCGCCGATGTGGTAGCGGCCCGCGAGGTTTCCTCTTTAGCCAGGATGCGCGTCGTGCTCTCGCTGGTGCGGAACATTGATGTTGCCGCCTCTGTGACTGCCTTGATGCCATAGTAGTTGGCCACCTTGCCGGGAATCACCGTTTCATCTTTGCCGATGTCGTTATAAGTCAGAGTTCCGAGCGGCCCGCTATAGCTGGCAGTTTCTCCGTTGGATTTTGTAAATACCGAACCGCCAAGTGATACAACGGAATCACCTGAGCTAATTAATGGCCTGACTGTGCAAGAGACACAAGCCAGAACCCAAAGGGCTATAGACTTAGTGAAAACAACACGGAGCATGCCGCCATAGATCCATCACAAGGCGATTGCCTGCAAGCCTGTATTTCTCTCTGTTTAGAAATAAAGGAACATTCAGAACATTAAGAGCATAATGAACTTGCAGCGCATTGGTAACATTGTAGCATTGAAAATGGCAAAACTCAGCACGTCCCAAGCTGCCAAGAAATTGAACATAAGTCGGCAGCATGTCGTCAGGCTTTGCAAAGCTGGCGTTTTAAACGGAACGCGACTTCATGAAAAAAGCTGGTGGCAAGTTGAGCTGCCAAAAAAAGAAGAAGGCACATGCGTTTCTTTAACTCACTGATAAACCTCGGCCTGCAGATAATAGCGGCAGCGTTGGTTATTCTGGCAATACCACCAGCAATATGTGCATCTGCTCTTCTCCTAATCGCATCAATTATATCAAACCATGATAAATCAAACCAAGTCTCACGATAGCTTAGGTCGATCACGTCGAGTTTCCCAAGGCGGTGCTGGACCAAAGCACCTCCCGAGCAAAGACGCACCCAAAGCCGGTACCTTTGATCCCAATCCCCCAGACAACCTTGGAAAATACGGGCTAGAGTTTTGGCATGCTGCAGTCGAGAATTTGCAGGCCATGGGATTCATTGATCAGGCGGATAGGCTTTTCCTGATTCATACAGCTGAGGTGGTTCAGCAATACAAGGCAGCCCTTGCGCAGATTGAGCTTGACGGTCAGACAGTTTGCGATAGTCACGGAAACGTCAAGGCTCACCCGTTAATGAACACGATGCTAAAATCCGGAAAGGATTGCTACTCATACATGTCCAGCTTAGGGCTCACGCCATCAGCTCGTGCAAAGTTTGCTGGCAATGCTAAGGATGACGATCCGCTCGCAGATATTTTAAACGCGCAGATGGCAAACTAATATGCCTATCAGGCCGCTTAAGCATAGCCTTCCAAAGCTCAATGCGCGATCACACGCAGCTGAGGTATATGACAAGCAAACCAGACGCCTTACTGCCGGCTTAAAGGTCGCCTCTGACCTGCGGAATTCATCATTCTGGAAAAAAGTCAGACTCACCTATATTTCAAGAAACCCTGTTTGTGAAAATCCGCACGGTTGGCATGATGACTTTCCGCCACTTGCACAAGAAGTACACCACAAAATAAGCCTTCAAACAGCACCTCACTTGGCATTCAAGCATTCAAACCTCATGTCACTTTGCTGTAAATGCCACGCTAAGTTTAGCCAAGAAGAAAGATCCATATGAGCCTAATCGGACCACAAAACAAAAAGCAGCGCACGCTACAGCCGCGTGACGGGTATTCACAAAAGATCGATGCTGCTTTTGCCAAGATCAAAGCCAAGTATGCGGTAGATCCTCGAAACTCTCGTGAATCAATCATTGCCAATAAAAAGCGCATTGCATCAATGCACAAAATTCGTCATTTAGAAGCAGACGGAAACCTCTGGTAATATGCCAACTGAGCACCACACTGCATTAGTTGACGATCCAGCCACAGCATATGCGCTTAAGGTAGTCTCTTTAGAGATCCCTGCCGGGAAACTGGTAAGGCTCGCATGCGAAAGGCATATTAGTGACCTCCAAAGGCAGGGCAGCCCAGACTTCCCGTTTGCTTGGCAGCCTCGCCGCGGTGCCAATCTGGATGCTTTTTGCCTGCTCTTACGGCAATATACTGGCGAGTGGGCGGGCCAGCCACTAAGCCTGGCGCCGTTCCAGCAGTTTGTTGCTTACTCTATTTTTTCCTGGGTGTATGCAGATACCGGAATGCGGAGATTTAAAACCGCGGTGATGAGGGTGCCTAGAAAAAACGGCAAAACATGCTTCGCTGCCGCCATTGCGCTTTATTTGCTCGCCCTTGATAATGAGCCTGGTGCTCAAATATTTGCTGCTGCGACAAAACGTGATCAGGCCAGATTAGTTTTCCGGGATTCGTGCACGATGCTGCGCAAGGCTCACCCTAAGGTCCGCGCTCGGTTTGTTGAAAAGGTCAGCGTGCTGGAATACCCATCAAGCAATTCACGCTTTGAGCCGCTATCTGCAGACTCTGATAAACTTGACGGCCTCAATCCGCACGCAGCAATTTGTGACGAAACGCACGCATGGCCATCGCGTGATCTTTGGGATGTTTTGCAATCCGGTATGGGTGCGCGCAGGCAGCCGCTTATGCTTGACATCTCAACGGCAGGCAACAACACGCACTCATTTGCTTATGAGACGCATAAACGGGCAGAAGACGTTCTGAATGGCATCTTAAAAGATGATGCGTTTTTTGCCTATGTTGCAATGGCTGACCCGGAAGATATTGATAATTGGGATGACCCTGAAGTTTGGAAAAAAGCCAATCCTGGATATTTGACAATCAAGCCCAAGCACTATTTTGAAACGGAGGTATCAAAAGTAAGGGCAACGCCTTCAGCTCTGCCAGACTTTTTAACCAAGCAATTAAACATTTGGACGACCGCCGCAGAACGGTGGCTGGATCCTGACGACTGGAAAAGAGGCAGCTGCGAAGATTTAGCCGAAAGACTTAAGGGCCGCAAGTGCCATGGCGCCCTTGACCTTGCAAAGGTCTCAGACCTTTCTGCTTTTGCCCTGGTCTTTAGGCCTGATGAGGTATTCAAAGCGATTGGCATCAGAAAGCACGCCGTTTTAGTTTGGCACTGGTGCCCGGGTGATGATATTTTCCTCAGAACCAAAGAGCACCGCGTGCCGTATGAGTCGTGGAAGAAGGCTGGCTGGATTTTTGCTACGTCAGGAAACACCACGGACTTTGTAGCCCTGCGGCATGGTATTCAACGCATCTGCGTCGACTACGAGGTTACTGACGTAGCCTTTGACCGATGGGGATCTCTTGAAACAGTGCAGCACCTTCAAGAAGACGGCATGCAAGTCTTTGAATTTGGTCAGGGGTATAAATCAATGGGAGCGCCGACTTCAGAATTTGAAAGACTTGTAAAAGGCGGGAATTTATTGCATGAAGACAACCCGCTTTTGGCGTGGGAGGCTGGCAATGTAACTTGTGAAACAGACCCAACCGGCGCCATCAAACCCAATAAAAAGCGCAGCCGCGAAAAGATTGACGGAATCGTGGCCGCGGTTATGGCTTTAGGTAGGGCGATGGCGCAGGAAGAGGTTCAGCTAGCGCCCTCTGTTTGGGTGGCCTAAGCTGCCGGCCTGATTCTAGATCATTGCATTTTCGATCGGATCCATTCCCCTCTGCTTAGACCGCCCCTCTGATCATCTAGGCGGTTCCAGTCTAAGATCGACAAGCATATGCTGCGGGTGACTGATTTGCGGCCCTTGCCAGAGCCAAGCGGCCTGCCGCGTTTTCGCTGGCTTGTGATTTCTAGGGTTTGCGATGTTTCTTTTTTCTTCATAATTTTTTCTGGTTAGGCCTCTTCATTCCAGAGCCGCAGTCCCAGCTTAACGGCAAGGAAAGTAATTGCGTCGTCCTCGGTTGGTCCGTAAGCACTGGCACTAATGAAGTCTCCGTCATGCCGGTAGGCCATCCAGTAGTTTAGGGGCGGACCGGGTCTTTTTTGTGGAGGCGCTGATACTTTAATCCCATGCCGCTCCATCCAGATCAGGCGAGGGCTTTTGGTTTCGGGTATGTCGAATAGTTCGGTCATGGTTGTGGTGTTTGGTTGCTTGTAATAAATCCCTTCAGTGCTTTTCTGGTTAACTTCTCAACGTGTTGCGGATCAAGGCATCGACCGCCGTCGAATGTTGCCCATGTATGGATGATTTGCAGAGCCGTAATTGCTGCCTCAAACTCCTTTGCGTGAGCAATCCAACCGTGCGCTTTGAGAAGCATTACCTGCTCTTTAAGGAAACATGAGTGTGTCGGCTTCTGAGGTTTTGCCTTCATGGTTTGCGCGGATTGGTGGCATCAAGTTCGATCAAAGCCCGTTTGGCGTAGATTGCGCCATCCAGCATCTCCTCGTATAGATTCCTGAGCCAGAAGCGCAATTGTTCGGGGTTCTCCGCAACGGTTGTGCCGTATTTGTTTCTGCCCATCTCTTGCCTTATTGCGATGTCATTACAGACAAGCCATTCGATTCCGGTTGGTTTATTCATTGTCAGTTTTATCGTCCCAGGTACATGCCCTGAGAGCGCGTGGAATTTGGTGAAGGATTTCGATTGCATCGACAATGGCGCGATTCTGATAAAAACCCCATTGGCCTTCATATTCCTTCCAGTCTTTGCCGACGTTCATTGTCTTCAGTTCCGGGATGCACTCAAGCTCATCATCGCGCAGCTCGGTATAGTGCCCGCTGGCTAATAGGCCAGAGATGATCGTGATCAGTTCTTGTCTGTCGTATTGGCGTTTCATGGTTATGATTAAGATGATTTAGAAGTCAGAGACGATAATGCCGCCGGTGAACTTGAGCAGTGTTCCATGCTCTTCGATGTATTCTGTGATGAGGGCTGTTATATCGTCGGGCGTTTCATCGCCGGTCAGGTCGATGCCCATGCCGGTGAACATGTTGTCAGTAAAATAATCAGCAGCCCAGTGTTCCGGGCTTTTGTATTCTGTGAACCAGCAGCGAATGGCTACGGAATCAAACTCCTGTTCTTCTCCCGACATTTCTTCAAGGTCGAGCAGGTGGTCAGCCAGGGCATTGGCGCCATAATAACTAAAGTCTGAGCCGTAGTCACTTTCCAGTGCGCTGGCGATGTCTGAGCGGGTGAGAGTCATTTTCATTTTGTTGTTCAGTTTTATGTTTGATGTAACGCCGGTGGATCAAACCCCGGCGGGTTGGTTTAGGCGATTGATGCCATGAACTCCTCTTTGAGTTTCATCATCTCTGCTTTTGTGATCTTCTGAAATGCGGCCAAAGCTTTGATCTTTTCCGCATTTTCGTTCACATAGGAAACGATCATGGATTCAAGAAGTTGGGCGGCTTGGTCTTCGGTGCGTTGGGTTGTCATTGCGTTGTTCGGTTGATGGTCAGCTGGATTGCTTTCCTGAAACAGAATACATCAATCATAATTCCCGTCAATTACTTTTATTTGATTCTCACCATTTTTTCGCATTTTGTTTGGGTCGATGCATTTCCTCATCGTGCTCTGAGAAAGTCATCTTCGCACCGTCAAGCAATGCCGGCACCATGAACCATCGCTCCCCGTTTCGGTTCTTTTCTACCCACAGACCGCACTTTCTGCGACCAAAGTCATCTGGCTCTACCGGCTCGCCATTCTTGTCCTTCTCGTGGATAATTTTGATATAGCAGTCACAGTCCATTGAGAGCATGCGTGAACCGCGGACCAGACCACTGTCATTGAGCTGCACTGGCGTTATGACTGGAATCGTGAATATGTCTGCGAGCTGCTTAAAACATCGGCTGGCATCGCTGATTTGCTGCTCAGCTGTCGCCCTACTGTCTTCCGGAGTCAGGCGCTGAATATAGTCAACCACGACGGCGTCGGTTTTCTGCGTTGCCATCTTCTGCCTAATGTCTGAGAGAATACCGCTGGCTGTTTTTGAGCCATCAGCGCAAATCGTCAAGCGGTCAGCAAACTGGCCAAACTCGTGGGCGGCCTTCATCCAGTCTGCATACTCACCGGAATTGAATGCGGGAATCGGATTCCGAATCCTGCTAAAGGGGATCCGCGACATATGGCAAAGCATCCTGCGCACGCACAGGTCGATTGGCATCTCTAGGCTATAGTATTCCACGTGTTTACCTGACTTAAGTAGCGCCAAGGCTGCCTGCATAGCGAGGACCGACTTTCCGCCGCTTGTCTCGGCCCCTATAATGGTGAGACCCGGGCAAATGCCGCCAGTCTTTTCATCTAGGTTCGGGAAGCCCCATGGAATACCATCGGGCGTCTGGTTGTTCATCTGAGCCTCGAGCAGGTCGATGGTCTTAAACATTGCTTCACGCCCGCCCATAGTTAAGCCGCCAACTTCCTCGCGCTCCCTAATCGCCATGATCCTCGATTCGACAGAAAGCAGAACCTCCTTGGTCTGGCCCTGATGATCGTGAGCCGCGGCGATACCGTCCATGCAAGTGACGATGATCTTCCGCAATGTTGCCTTGTCGCGGATCTGCGTGGCGTAATGAGAAACGTGAGCTGGCGTAGGTGCGAAGGTGTAGATTTCTGCGACGGCGCCGGGGCCACCTACAGAGTCCATCTGATTTCGATCCATTAGAGCCTGTTGCAGCGCCACAGGGTCGATCGGCAAGCCTTCACGCTGGAATTCCATTAGCAGGCTGTAGATCACCCTGTATGGCTGGCAATGGAAGTGCTCTGGCTTAAGTATGGCTTGTGCTTTCGCCACTGCATACTCTGGCGCCTGCATAATGCAGGACAGCACCCCCTTTTCGCAGTCGAGGCTTGCAGGCATTGGCCGCATCATTTCAGACTGTTCCATGATTAGCATTTTCCACGTTGAGGGTTAAGCAGGCCAAACTGCCCGGATCCATTAGTGCTGCCGTTCTTGTTGCGGAATTCATTAGCCATAAGCACCTGCTTGTCCCACTGGTTCATCAAAGTCTTGCGGTCTCTGCTGTAATATTCCCAGCCCTTGAGCTTGGCGATGGCGAACAGCTCCACGTCCTCCTTTAGTTGATCCGCGCCTAGCCTTAGGGACAGACTTTTGAGCTTTGCCCGTTCTGCAGCTGCAAATGGAGCAGCTGGCCTCGCGGAACCCTCTGCTCGGAATAGATTGGAGATGGCCAACTCTAAATGATCCCCCTCTGGGGGTTTGGGGGTTATATTACTCTTCTCTTCTCTTCTCTTCTCTAGTGCGCTTTTTGTCTCCCTCACTTGCGGACATTTGTCCGCATTGCGTGCGGACATTTTGCGGACAGATTCTTGCGCTCTTCTTTTAGCAGTGACGCCGTTATGTCGTTGAAAGTCAGGCGCTTGCAAGAAGCCATCCTGAATCTCCAGCCAACCGACAGACTGCATTGCCTGAGCAAGGCCAGCAAAACCAATGATTTCATCAAAAGCCGCAGCAGTGTATCCGTCAAGCTTTCCGTCTTCAGTATGCTCATCAAGAAGACACCATGCGGACATGAGTCCGCCAAGTGTCCGCAATCTGTCCGCATTCAAAGCGGACATCATTCTCACGATCCTGCCGTCAGTCGGGAGGCTTTTTCTCATTTTTATCCAGTCGCCAGCCATTGTTTTATTTAGTTGATGATAAAGTTATTGTGATGCCGTAAAGCGAAAATTATTTGCAGGCCGCTCTGGTCTTAAGCCGATGAAGTTGTCTTCCTGTGGTTCTGCCTGATAATGCAGGGGACTGCTGATTTCCAATCGACGCAGTGGTGAAGCCTGCCTCGAGCTGTTCTCATCATACTGACTTTGCAGCACGACGGTACCATCATCACAGTTGTGAATGATTTGCAAAAGGTGCCAAATTTAAGGTACATGTCAGTGAGCCCGCCCTTTTGCTGCTGTGTCATCTTCTGATTAATTCCAAACGGAGGGATAGTTAAAAACAGATCACCCCTACTGCCGAGACTCAGGTATGTGTTCACGTCGTCATTCATAGCTCCAATGAACTTAAATGGCCGCTTGGTTGAACAGAAGAAGGTGTTCATACACTTCCTCTTGCTGAATCTGTACATCTTCCTGCCGTTGTCAATTCCGCCAATAAAGTCACCCATCTGAGAACACGCCAGAGAAAGGGCGCCGCTCTCCTCATAGAACCGAAGAAAGCCAGCAAACAGGCTGTCGATGTCTTTAGGGATCCTGCGGCCAGTCTCTTCTGGAAACTTATAGGTGAAATATCCGTAATCATCATCAAGCTGCAAGAAGTGCGTAAGGCCAAGTGATTCAGCTATGCCAAAGCAAGCATTCCGCGCCATTAGTATTGTGCGGCGTTCATTAAAGTTGTTCCCTAGGTCGCATTCTTGAGCGGCCTGCTCTTTGTTGAATATGATCACGTTCTCGGCGCCAAAGTTGGCGATGTAGTCTGCCGCGGTTTTATCCTGATTGTCGATGATAAAAAAAAGCCTACCACTGTAGCCGCATTGCTGCAGGGATTTAAGTGTGACCACTTTATGCGGCCTGCCATGCGTCAGTATAAACACAGCGAAGGTGTCCGGTAGCTTGCTTTTCATTTTGCGGCCTTGCTGTAGGTTTGGCGTATGATGCATGGCACCGTAGCTTTCCAGTTTATAAGGTGATGGAGCCGCGGATTGCTCGTGTTCATCATACTGACCTTGGTGGATGCCGGCATCATCATTACCGTCGTCCAAGACTTGCAGAAAGTTCCAAAACGCAAATACATCTCAGTCAGACCTCCTTTTTGCTGCTGTGTTTCCTTTTGGTCAAGCTGCGCAGAGGTAAAGGTGAAGAATAAACCGCCGCGGCTGCCTAAGGTCGCATAGGTGTTCACGTCGTCATTCAGCGCGCCAACAAAACGGAATGGTCTTTCTGTTGAGCAAAAGAATGAATTCATGCATTTCCTTTTCAGGCAGGTAACTGAGAAGCCGCCAATATGATCGCCGCCCTGAGACAGGGCTACTGACAGGGTTGGTGTTGATTTGTAAAACGACAGGAAAGAAGAAAAAAGACGATCGATATTCTTCACGACTGCCTCATATCCCAGCTTGTTCTCAAAACGAAATTTAAACTGCGTGTAATCATCATCCAGTTGCAGAAAGTGCGTGATTCCAATACTCTTGGCAATATCGAAACATGCATTTCGTGCCATTAGGATGGTCCGCCTCTCTCCAAAGTTGTTTCCAAAGTCGCAGGCATCAGCTATTGCTTTTTTATTAAAAACCATGACGCGATCAGCGCCAAAGTTCTCAATGTAGCGAGGCACAGACTTGTCCTCGTCGTCTACAATCAGGAAAAGCTTGCCAGTATAGCCTCGCTTTTGCAGCGTTTTTAGAGTGATTACATTGTCTGGCCGACCGTGCGTCAGGATGAATACTGCGAAGGTGTCAGGAAGTTGTGATGTCATATTCTTCCATGAATTGGGTTTTGATCTCATCACAAAGGCGCACGAACCCGCCCTCGATTGCTGAATCAAAGTCGATGATCACGAGCGCAGACTTTTCCATTAGTTTTTGCATCTCAATGCCGGCATGCGCATAATAATCTGCCACTTGCTCGTAATTGAACACGCAGTGACGATAGGCCGCGAGCCGCAAAAATGCTTTTTCAGCATCGGGGAGGGATGACTTATCAATTTCTCTGATTAAAGAAACTGCCTTAGAGTCATCACAAATGACCATCAGGTGCGGCGGACGATTCTTGGGCTCATAGATTGGAGCCTCGATCTTAGATGAATATTTCTTGGCGCCCTCATCTTCGGCGCTGAACATAGTAAGTTGTTTCATTAGATTACTTTTAAGCCCTCTTCGCTGATTGAGATTAAGCGGCAAAGTGCGTGCTTGGTTATTTTGGCGAACTCTGTTGCTGCTTCTTGCGTTGCAAATGATTTCTGAATTGGTCGCCACGCTCCGATTCGCTCGTCACGCCATTCGACTTTGTAATATGCATCAAACTTGCAGCTGCCTTTTGTTCTCATAATTTTCTACATTAAAAAGCCACCCGCTCTCGAAAAGTTGAACCCTGCGGAACAACACGCAGACGATTCGTAGAGGGGTGGCAAAGTTTGCATGTTCATTTTAGCGGGGGTTCAATTCCGCATCCCATCGGGATAACTGCATCTAAGCAGATCCCCATCGTATCGCAACCATCTTCATCCGTTTTTCTCCTTCCAGTTTTTAGCCGCCAAATCCGCTTCCTCAACAGTCTCAAACGTCCCGATCGTAAACGCTTTACCGCCTTTTCTAAGCTGGACGCGGTATGGCTTAATTGATCTGGCTCGGGCCAAATAGACTCCGATTGGAAGGGATCTGGATTTAGTCCAGCCGATCTTGCGTTTTGGGCGCTCTGGTTTTGCTTCGGTCGTTTGGATCGGCAGCGGAGCGGCAAGGAATCGTTTAGCTTGCTCTCTGGCGCGGGTTTTTTCTTTTGCGGTCATGGGGTTGGGATTGTGACGCAGAGCGCAGATTGAATAGCATTAATGGTTTCCAGCTTGGTGCAGTCGTGAGGCTGGCAATAGAGGATTTATGGAATGTGCTTCCATGATTCATGCTTGCATATTGCGGTAATGTTTCGACCGCTGACTCCATATTTTCTGGCAATGGACATTCGACTTACTCCTTTAATTTTGTCCATGTTGCGAATTTCAACAACCTGATCGGCGGTTATTTTGCTTGTGTGGCAACGCTCCCCAAAAACGCCCCTTCCTTTGGAGTCGCAATCGTGCCGGTTTGATTTTGCATCACCAAGAAACAAATGTGCAGGATTGCAGCATGGTGGATTGTCACACTGGTGCAGCACCATTTTTCCATCAGGAATCTTTCCATTATGCAATTCCCATGAATATCGATGAACTTTCATCTTGTGCCCTTTTTCCACCATAAACTCTCCGTACCCCTTGTAATGCCTTGCCCCATTCCATTCCCAACAGCCTGTTTCAATTATCTTAGATATGGCTCTGTGAAATCTTACGTCGGCTGGCTCTTTTACAAATAGTTTCCCGTTCTTCTTCCTTAATTGCGTCAGATTTGTTTTCATCTGCACACCTTGAACTCAAGGGGGAATATGTCAACGCTGATTTTATAGACTCAATTATTGCTAATGTGCTTGATTGCTGCGGCGAACATCTCAACATTCTAAAACCAAGAATTGCTGCGGAGTTTAATTTCTCTGTATCTTTCATCCATCCAGACCCTCTGGTATGTCTGCCGCCGGTCCATACCGCACCATCAATTTCCAACGCAATCTTCTGGTCAGGCCAGCAAAAATCAAACCGCCATTTACGAACAGGGTGGAACCGAAACTCAGCAACAGGCGCAGGAATCCCGGCTTGGGCTAGCGCGGCGAGAAAGAGACGGTCTTGGATTGGGGTCATGATTCGGTTGGTTCAAATAAATCACAACATCCAGTAGCTTCCATGTCGCCCCATGCTTCGGGGGAATCATCGTTGGTGCAGCGCAGTTGATCGTATCGCTCTTCAAGCGGCATCGACCAACGGCAGTAGGCGCATTGCCGGATAATCGGGGTCGATATGTGGATTCCCATATCGGTAGGGAGAGGATTAGTCATGGTTTTGGTTGGTTGGTTTCCCTCGCCTTAATTAATGCATCGGTTTTGTTGTATGCTGACGAGCAATCCTCGCACAGACCGTAGTCCCCGCCGCACCCACAGCCTATCGCGTCTTGGATTGCCGCCAGCACCCAAAGCAGGGAATCCACATCCTTGCGGGCCTCGTCCCGTTCGCGCCGCAGAACGCACATCGGCCTAGCGCACTCGTTGTGACAACTGTGGATGCCGTCCGCCCACTGGCGATCACGGGCGTCGTTAAGCTCGCGCTCAAGCTGGCGGCAGAGGCTGAAAGCCCACTCGTCGTGCAGGCCCTCAGACCTTGCCTCACGTTCGTCGGTTCTTGGGGTGTCGCTCATGGGTGTTTGGGTATCACGCTGTTATGCCAAAGAATTTTCACGCGCTTCGGCAAGTTCGGCTTCAAGTTCGGCGATCCGTTCTTCGAGCGGAGACGTTGCCGCTTCGATGCAACGTTGGCAGGCGTTCACGACGGCTTGGGGAGTATTGCGATTCCTTGAGTTCCGAGTATCCGTTTCGCCGCACATATGAGCACCGCAGGAACAGAATACCTCGAAGTCCACGTCAATCGTGGCAGTCACTTCAATCTGAGAAAAAGAGGGCATAACTTCAGCTTTTGGTCTGGGGTAATAACGCGGTCTCTGGTTGGGGTTGATGGCATTGCCTCTCATGCCAGCAGACGGTGCAATATTCGTCATCCCCGGCGTATTCAGGACAGATCTGAGGGATCACCCCATGGGCAAATTCACCGGCATCACAGTCGCATTTCTGGGCCGCTTTCCATGCCTTGAGGACTTTGGCGGATGCTTGGAAAATAGCATGAGCGGCTTTTGATTCCGCTTCCGCCACTTCCGATCCTTGGCAACTCCAGCAGTTCATTTGCTGGCATCCCTCCTCGCCGCAGCAGATTACTGCGGTGACGACGTAACCCAGTATGTTGTCCAAGGCTTGCGCCAGTTCAGTTTCAGTGATCATAGTGTTATTTCTTTTTTGTATTTGCCGCCAACCAGATTTTAAAGTCAGCCTTATCGATGGGGCAATCAATCCATTTTACAGATGGCTTTAATCCGTGAACGGGGTCGATCGGCCTTGGCTCTATAGGCGGCTCATCACGGCTCTTGCCAAGTTTAATTCTGCCAAGGGTGGCATAGTCTCTCTTTTTATTAGTAATCCAGCTGTGCAGCTTCTGCGGTTTTGGTTTTGAAAATGTAGGAGGAGTCATCTCTTTTTCTGTTTTGTTGCTAA
This sequence comes from Ophiocytium majus, assembly GCA_032358315.1. Taxonomy (NCBI): domain Eukaryota; class Xanthophyceae; order Mischococcales; family Ophiocytiaceae; genus Ophiocytium; species Ophiocytium majus. The sequence goes on along the minus strand of JAULBY010025384.1, from coordinate 4,547 downwards.
TGCCCAGCCATCTAGGGCGTTTTGAATTTCACAATCAGGAGCAGTAAAGCTCACCCAGCAGTTGGGGCACCTAATAGTAATTGCACCCGGCTGATAATTTAGATGCGCCCCAATCACCCCGCAACGGCAGACCTTATAGTCTAGTTTTAGTTGCAGGATGATCAGGGCATGTTCTTCACCCGTCATTAAAAGGGAATTGAATCAGTGTCATCATTGCGGAAACTGTTCGTCGGCAATCGCGCTGGGGAAGACTGAGCTGCCGGCTGGCGGCTTTGTGAAACTTGCCCGTTTCCATTTTGATTAAAAATGCGCGTCACGTTGCCAATAATCGGTCCGCGTTCTCCTGCCTCGCGGCGTTCTTTGCCAAGGTCCTGCGTAACTCGGCCGTAGTTGCCGTAATCATCTTTGTCATCATTCACAAAGACAGAGATGGTTGCATACGTGCCCTTTTCTCCCTTAAAAAAGGCAGATTTGTCGAGCTTGGTGACGTCAATTTTTAGAGTCTGAATTTGGGACATATTAATGTGTGGTTTGGTTTGGTTTGTTTAGGGTGAGTTTGGAGATGACTGCTGATCTTGCGGCAGAGTAGTCAATTAGGAACTGATCAAGGGAATCAGAAAGCTTGGCCGTGTATGCATCGCGATGCACGACAAGATGGAATGGCTGCAGGCCGGGGAAGTAACTAAAGAAGTTCCATGAATTTAAGCCGGTAACTGCCATAGATCCATGCACCTGCTGCTTGTGCTCATCAGGCAATCCGCCAGCCATAATCCAACCGACATGCACTTTAGGTGATGGGCACTTAATCTCTAGGCCTGACATATAGCTACCTGATGGCCCGGCAATCAATCCGTCTGGCGAACATCCGACAATGCCGTCTGGTCGAGTTACAAAACCAACCTCTACGGTTTTAAAGCCAGTCAGCTCATCGAATGCCCGCCGCGCTTCTGGCTCCAGCTCTGTCCCTCTGTCAGTGTACTTGTTACCAAGAAAGTCTACCCAGTCAGGCACGAAGCATTCGCCAATCAACTCAGCAATGTATGACGATGATGACTTGGAAAGATCGCCTTTCGCCGCGGTGATGATGTCTTTAAATCGGCTTGCAGTCGGGCGCCCACGCCTAAGCGCATGCCATTCCTCAGAGCCCTGCACAACTAATGGATGTATGATCATGCTGCACCTCCGTTGTCATTGATCAAGTCATCTTCTTCCGATTGCTCAGTTTCCCAGGTCTCGGTGGATTGCAGTATTGCAACAGGAGCAGATGCAAAGGGGTCTAGCGGCTCTGTTCTTGCTGTATGAATTTCACGACCCTTTGCTGATCTTTGGCCGATAGTTTGGCCCTCGTCTTCATCGTGAATACCACTGAAACCAAATGCAATTCTGGCGCACTGCATAATAGCCTTGTGACGTAGCATGCGATGTGCCATTTTCCACGGCTCTGTGGCTCTCTTGCACTCACTGTAGTATTCTGTGGCAACTGTTGGATATGACCTATCTTTGCGGAAGATTTCGCATGTGCATGAGATAGGCAGGCCGTCTGGCCCGTCTTCTATTGTAGTTCTAAGCCCGTCCATTTGCGGGTGATCATTGATGATCCTAAGCCAGCCATCAATGCTTACAATGGGAACGATACCGCCGCCTTTTGCAGGGAAGGCATAAAGTTCTTTTAAAAGCGGATTGAGGCCGTAGACATTGGCAACAACCACAAGAGCAAGCAGCTCTTCTGCATTTGCGCCTTTAAACACAGTGCTTGTCAGAGTGGATAAAAGCTTTTGCGGCTCGCAGTGCAGTTTGCTTGCAAGCACCGCCAGAGCCGAAACCGCGGGTGGATTAATTGGAATTTTAGTAATTTCGTTTTTCATTTGTGTGGGTATTCAGTTAAGAAAGCTGTGCCCCCCGACCCCGTTAGATTTCTCCGTTAAGAGCGGGACCGGAAGGCATTCCACCTGAAACAGTCAGGTCGGAAATTGGTCGAATGCGGCGACTAATGGTAGCTTCCCCCGGACTTTTCCAGAGGTCACTAGCCGCCGCATTCAGATTGAGTCCTTCCAGCCGCCCGACTGCCGCTCCCCGCCAAGGGTTTGGTTTGAGCCGGGCGACTGGTTGGAAATTGGTTGTTTGATGTAGCTAAAATTCCGGGCTTTTTGATGTTACCAAAGCCGCGGTGCGGTCTATCGGGTCTAAAGCCACCCTCCTTATGACTCGCTGCTTTGCCTTGCCTGCTTTTGGCTTAACTTTTGCCATTCTCGCCCTCGCTTCTAATCCCGCTATCCAGCGTGATGAAAGCGAAGGCTCAGAGAAGGGAGTGACCTTTTTGAATGCAATATTGGCACCGCATCGGATTAAGGCTTCCTCCATGGAGTTCATGCAAGTTTGAGCATGGTTTCCGCAAGAGAGTCTAAAAACCCAGACTTTTGAAGCGCCTCAAGCCTTTCGCATAGCTCAACAAATTCACGCAGTCGAGCAACCTCCTTGTTGTGGTCAGGCCCAAGAAAAAACTGACGAAGTTCCTCGAGTGGTTTCAATGTGGCGGCGGTCTCGCTAACCGCCGTCATTCTAAGTGACCTAAGTTCATCAATCATTGATTTTTTAGCTGGCTTGAGTCCTTCCAGCGCGTCACCGATGCCCTGCATTGCTTCACGCAACCGGGTTGCCGCGCCCATTACTTCACTGTTTGCTTCTGACATGATTTTTGGAATGTTTTTGGATAATTTAAGAACTTCGCCTGTTACATATTTGTATACGGCATCTTCTCTGATAAGCGGCTGGCGATGACCGTTTTTAACATCGACGGGTCCATATTCGTGTAGGCTGGCGAGGTAAGGAATATCATAAGTTTGCATTTTTTCATATGGTTTGGATTTGGATGTGGTGAGTTATTTAGGTTTAGACCGCGATATGGGTCGACAGTTTATCCGGCTCCTGCCACTTCCCGATGGTGCGGAGAAAGGCTTCGGAGCGCTGGGCTGCGGTGGAATGAAATGGGCGAACCATTTTCATTGAGAGTTGGATGTAATATTCGTCAAACTGCTCGTAGGTCAGGACAGTCTCTGCGTGATGCATCCAGTCTAGATTGGCATGAAACTGAGGCACCGCAGCCTTGCGATAATCTTGGCCGGCCGAATTAGGACGGTTGCCCCAAATCCTTGCCCCTTCACCCACCTTGATGTCTGACCACCCCAGATGCTCTGCGATGGCAATGTCGATTTGCTCAAGGGTCATTTAGTTATTCCCCCTCAGGTTAAGCCTGCGCCACTCGCGGCGGATCTGTTGGCGGTTCTGCTTGTCGAGCTGGCGGCGTGTGTGTGATACGTGCCAAATGCACAGCAGGCTGAAGGAGCCAAGGACGACATAAAGAGCACCCAGAACCATATCAACCTCTGCCATCTCGCGGATCAGTTGGATTTGATGGATGGTCATTAGTTGCCCCTCCGTTCCATAAATGCCATCGCACAAGTTTTGTCTGTGAGATAAGTTGCAAGATAAGGCCCAGTAAACCGGAACCAAATTTCCATATAGTTGGCGATGCCGTACGTCAGTGCGTATTCTTGAGTTTTAGCCAGCTGAACGTGCGCTAATACCGGCAACGTCCAAATCGAAAATGCATTATTTTTGTTCATTGTTTAAAGTGAGTTTATAGGTGTAAAGACCTTGCCCGACATAATTCTTAGTTACCTGATGCGATCCAAACCGCGGTTTCCTAAGGTGCCTAAGCTGGGCCGAAATGCTCGCCTCTGGCTGATTGGTGATTTCGCTGATTTGCCATAGCGTGTATTCTTTGCCAGTTTTCATGACCTCCCAGATCAGCTCCTGCTGCCCAGTTAACCGCCTGTCGTCGCGTGCCGGCACGTAATCAGAGCCATTGAATTTAGCAGTCATATAGTCTCACCCTCCGCGCTATAATTGCCACCGCCGAAGCCAGCGAGAAATCTGACCACTTCGCGTTTAGCGATGGCGCTGCGACTGGATCCGATGCTTGCAGCTATAATGCCAAGCTTGGAATGCTCCGGCTTGCTAAGTTTGATGCCAACATGAATCGCTGGCTTTCGTTCTTTTGGTTTGTTCATTGATTTGCTGGTTTGGGTGAATTAAGTAGCGTTGGCGACACCGTGATTTTTGCCGCCGCACTGGCATTCGCAAGTGCCGCCGCATTTTCCATGCCGGCATTTACTGCTGCACTCGTGTAGCGATGGATTGCGTTTATAAAAAACAACACGGGTAATTGGGAAGACTTCTCCGTTAAGCACTCCAATCATGCGGGTAAAACTGTCCCTGCGCTTCCCAATAATTCCAGGGAATTGCTTGGCAAAGTCAGCATTGCTCATTGGACGACAGCCGAAAAGCTCTGTCGTGTTGCCATTAAAGTCTGAGAAATACTTGCTGTTCATGTGATTACTAAAGCCTCAATCTCACCCGCAGTCAAACGAAAAAGCAAATTTGTTTCACTTTGTGATGCAAGCCATTTCCTGATGGTCAATATTTCTCTGTTTGCAGAAATTACAGAAAGACCTGAAAGCTAAAAGCTGTCCTGTGACACACGAGAT